>CAUYRH010049088.1:0-61779 GCA_963574655.1 Perodicticus potto | reverse complement strand
ACATCAGAGGCCTCTACGAGGAGCAACCCCTGAGAGAGAGCCACAGTTAACATGAGCAGATGGTGCAGGAGGCCCAAGGGCATGTCCAATGGGGCACACACTAAAATCCAGGGCAGACTCTGGCCACTCTGTCTCTCAGTAGTGGTCAAAGCATCTGGGGTGTGAAAAGCCAAAGTGATTGTGTGGCCAGGGCTGGTGGGCCTGAGAGGGGTAGAGGGTCCAAGTTCAGGGAGAGTGGACACATCTGGGACCTGGGGGCTCACCAGCCCCCTGGCTTTGACCCATTGCAGGCAGAGACAGAGGCTATGTGGGAGAGTACATGGGGCCCAGTGCAAAGGATGACACGTAAGCCAACACTTGCTTTACCCCAAACTGTCCTCCCTCAAGGATCAGTGGTAACCCAGTTGACTTTGCCACTGGTAGACCAGTGGCCAGGTCGTGATTAGGACAGCATGTGCCACTGGAAGACACAGTTAGAAAAACCCAAATCAGGTAGAGAAAGCAAAAAATCTTTGGCTGCAACTGTGCCGTTCAGTTTGTAGCCGGCTTCTGTCCAACAGTGTTCCCACTCAAGGTGAGCAGGCTGGCCCTGTGGAAGGCAGCTGCCTCACTCCTGGGTGGGCTGGCAAGGAGCTTACCCGAGTGGACCCCCTTCTTGCTGCAGAGAATCTTTTGCACTAAATCATGCTGTTTCCTCAAAGAAGCTTTGTTTTTATTAACTGTTGTTACTCAAAACCACCAAAGCCCCCTCGATGAGGGAAAAGGTGGGTGTGCACGGGGGTGGGGTGACGGGTCTGGCTGTGCCGCCTATGTGTGAACATGCGGGGCAAGGAGTTGGCGGCCCCTCGCCCACTCTGCACACCCAGCTGCTCTGTGTCTTGGGTGCCTGTGAAGTGCTTTATGAGATGAACCACTGCATTAAACCTATTTTCTTAATGTGTTGATGGTGTGATTATTAATTTATTTTGAGGCAGAGTCTCAAAAGTGTCACCCTAGGTAGAGTGCTGTGGTGTCATAGCTCACAGCAACCTCCAACTTGGGCTCAAGAGATCTTCTTGCCTCAGTTTTTCTATTTTTAGTAGAGACGGTGTCTCACTTTTGCTCAGGCTGGTCTCAAACTTGTTAGCTCAAGCAATCCACCTGCCTTGGGCTCCCAGAGTGCTAGGATTACAGGCGTGAACCACTGCACCTGCCAGTGTGATTGTTTAGAACTCACCATTTTTATTCCTTTTATAAAAGGCTGTAACAACGAAAACACCATAGAAGCCATTTTTCTCTGTAATACTGGGGAAATTTACAAAAGCATTCATTTTTTATGTTTGGAAGGAGTCCTTGAGGCCAGCGATTCTCCAGTGGGAAGCTGTCTTGCAGAGGGGGCTCAGCCGATGCAAGAATGTGTCAGTAGGGACAGTGACCTCAAGGGGCTGGCTCAGTCCACCAGGGCTGCATTGACTGGTCAGGTGGTGTAGCGCCATTAAATAAAGATGGGAGGAGTTTCTGACACAGTGGAAGAAAACCAGGGTTTGGGGCTATGAATACAGGCCCTGTCAGTGCCAGGGGAGGATGCCCAAGGCAGGAAACAGTTGGAAGAAAAAGGAAACTAAGGCTGCTGTGTTTCTTTTTTTCTTCTTAAGAGTCTCTCGCCATTGCTCTGTGTCGTCATCACAGCCCATTGCAGCCTCAAACTCCTGGACTCCAGTAATCCTTCTGCCTCAGGTTCCCAAATAGCTGGCACATGGTAGCAGGTGCTGGTAGTCCTAGCTACTTGGGAAGGTGAGGCAGGAGGATCACTTGAGCCCAGGAGCTTGAGGCTGCAATGGGTTGTGATGATGCCACTGCACTCTAGCCTGGGGTGACAGACCCTCGGTCTTAAAAAAATAATAAAATAAGGAAAGAGTCTGGGCAGCGCCTGTGGCTCAGTGAGTAGGGCACTGGCCCCATATACCGAGGGTGGTGGGTTCAATCCCGGCTCTGGCCAAACCGCAACAACAAAAAGAATAACCGGACATTGTGGCAGGCGCCTGTGGTTCCAGCTACTCGGGAGGCTGAGGCAAGAGAATCAATCACCTAAGTCCAGGAGTTGGAGGTTGCTGTGAGCTGTGTGATACCACGGCTCTCTACCCAGGGCGATAAAGTGAGATTCTGTCTCTACAAAAAAAAAAAGGAAAGAGTCTGCCTTTTCACTTATTAAAAAAAAAAGTTAAGCCTTAACCTAATTTATGTGGAATTGCCCATGCTGTATCTTGTGTTGAACTTTGCTCACTAATTTCATTTTTCTTATCCCAAGACTGTTCCTTGATTTAGTAACTCAAATGGGCATAGTGACATATGTCACCTCATATAATTCCAGCATGTCGTACAATCAGAGTTACCTATAGTTTAAATTAAAATGGTATTGGATTTTTTAAGTTTAAACCTCATGGTTTTTTCTAAATCTTAAAGTTATTTTGTTATTATTCTTGTTAAAATATGCATTTTTAATAATTAAGAACTATAACATTGAGGGGCAGTTGATTAAGTGATCAATTTAACAAACCAATTTCTCTTTAAATAATGAGTCTCATTTATAAACGGAGGCATTTGAAACTGCAGCTATCAATGTACTATATTCAGTTTTCTTTTTAAGCTCTTTAACTACTTGACCAGACAACCTCATGTCTCTAATAAGCAAAACTGCCTTGAGAATTTAAATGTTATTAAATTAACAAACTTATAATAAAAAAATAAATAAAAACTAATAAAGGAAATCTGTGGGTGCAGTTACACAGAACCCTATCCATTGTGGGATTCTGTGAAACTAGATGTTTCGCAAAACTAAACTTTGGGGTCTGGTTTTCAATGGCATAGTTTGTGAAAGTCTTCCAAAGAGTCTGGCCCTGAAACCAGCATGGGTGCTTAAAAGGATGAGGTTTCACCAAACCTGGGGTGTGGGGCGTTGCCTCCCAGCCTGGGGCTTCTGATCTGAGAGTTTGGGGTGGGCACTATTGGTTCCAGGCCTCAGTGGAGCACTGGGATGGGCACAGGGCCCTAGGGTGTGTGGAGTGTTGTCTGCTTTCACTTTTCCTTGTCTGGGCCATTTCCACTGGCGACTCCCTGCAGTGGTGGAAATGCTTTCTCCCTGCCCTCCAGCCCCAGTGCCATTGGCTCCTCTTGGCCCCAGAGCACGGAGAGGGACACTGCTGTGATCAAACCACTGAGTGTCTAATCAGACCCAAGGGGACAGTTCCCACATCGGAGCCACATGTGGCCTGATTGTATCAAGGGCACGTCCTGGGCTCTAGGAGCTGCGGAGCTTCCCAGGAGCCACAGTATGACTTTGGGGGACCTAGCCTAGTAGGCTTGCCATCCTGGCTGCATGAACCAGATGTTTTCAAGGTGACAGGCACCATTTTCAAAGTTGTTTCCCCTTGAGGCCCCAGACAAGAGGCCAGTTGGTGCCAGGGCCATGGCTCTAAGGGAAGCTGCTAGGGGTGTCAGGGGTTAACCCCTGCACAACCCTTGGGTATCTCCAATGCTTGGCGGTGACAAGAGAATGAAAGAAATAAAGACAAGAGACAAGACAGGATTTAAAAGAGTGGCCCCGGGGAACCATGACCACCAATGTGAGGAACAGTGAAGGCCTTGTGTTCCTGGTTAACTCACTATTTATTACATACATTGTATTCAAATCAACAAATGAATAGTTATGAGGGAAGGCAAAAACTGCACTATATGTTATGTTTACGGTATTTACCATTTTAATTCACTATTTTAAAAAACATAAATTAATTAGTCATGCAAAAACATCAACTATTGGGCCGGGCATGGTGGCTCACACCTGTAGTCCCAGCACTGTGGGAGGCCGAGGCGGGTGGATTTCCAGTGCTCACAGAGTTCAAGACCAACATAAGCCTGAGTGAGCCAGAGTAAAAGTCCCCGTCTCTACTACCAGGAAAGAAGACCGCCGGGCATTGTGGCGGATGCCTGTAATCCCAATTACTTGGGAGGCAACCGACAAGAGAATCGCTAAAGGAAGAAAGGACAAAAAAAAACCTCCAAACTAAGAAGAGATGAAAGGCAGCTGAATAAAAGCAAAAAAAGAAAAATCAACTATCTCTTCCTGCTAAGCCCCCCAGTTCCTCCCATGGGAGTAGCCCCAGCCCTCTGCTCACAATGGCCAATGCGCAGGCCAGACCCTGCTCTGGGTTCTGGCCAAGGGGACCCCAGGTGGTGCTGCCTATTGGGGGCAGCCCAGGGACCCCCAGCCGCAGTTGTGCCTCTGAGTGGGAAATGCAGGCGCCACTTCACAGGGGGCCTGGGCGCTCTGCTGGAATGTCTCATTTAAGGCAGATTTATTTGCTCATTACAGGCTCCACATGTCCATGAAAAAATGGGAATGACCTGCACGCTTGGAGGCTTCCTTACATGCAAGGAGTCAGAACTGGGCCTGAGCACACAGCTGGTGTCAACTGTGCGCAGAGCTAGGGGAGCTGGTTTAAGAGGCATGATTCCTCCTGACACAGCACCCGTCTAGGCACCTGCTCCCCCTCCTGCCCCGCAGGTGGCCCAGGATGCCTGCAAAGTAGAAAAGGAACAATTGCAGGGGCTCAGCCCACCCCCCCCCCAGATCTGAGGGGGAGCAGGGAAGGATGGCCACTAAGAAAGGGCAGTGAGGGTCCACGACAATGGGCCTGGAGCCCAGCACCCATCCGGAAGGTTCTGGAATCAGAGCTGCCCAGCATGGGCAAATGAGAGGACCCCAGTGACAGCACCTGGGCAGTGGTGGCAGTGGGCCACTGATTCAGGAGTCAAGCTGGGCACTGCCTGGAAGGTAGAAGAGGCTGGGCAGCCCTGGACCAAACCCTGAGCACTGGCACAGAGCAGAAAGTTGTGCCAGGTGGACACTCTGTGTGGGGTGGTAGAGGCAGAGGGCCCAGGAGGGAGGGAGAGTGGAAGTGAGGGGCAGCTCCTTGGGTCCCTGTTGAGATGAGCAGACAGCCAGGCCAGGAGAGCACAGCCAGGCAGGGGTGCAGAAGAAGCCAGCCTGCCCCGGGTCCACCACACGGTCGGGAGTGGTGTCCAGCCTGTCATGTGCCAGGGGACCTTGCCTGGCAGTTCCCAGAGCCTGGTTTTCTGCATCACTCCAGGATGCAGTGGGAGGGTTTGGGAATGTTTGTTGGTGATGAGGGTGATGCAGGGCTGGGGAGGGGCCTATGCCCTGGGAGTCTCTGGAAAGACGACCCTCTCTCAGGGGGGGTGGGCTGGTGCTGCCTGGCCCCTGGCATGGTGTCCCGTGAGGGCCTCCCTTGGACCCTGTACCACAGCTGCCTCTGGCAGATCCCCACCCTGTAGCTGCCACGGCCAAAGCCATATAAGCATGCACACACATTGAGCTGGCTGTGGCCCTGGAGGTGGCAGGACAGCATGGCCAGCAGCTGAGGTGGACCGAGGGGGAGGCCAAGTGGGTGGGTGGGCATTGCCCTGGCGCAGCTGAGCGCTGGTATTGATGTTCCATGACCTTGGGAAGCCCGGCCCTTACAGCTCTGGAGGCGGCGGGACACAGTGCAGCCTCCGAGCTGACTCAGCACTTCCCAGAGGACCTGCTGTAGGCTTTCGCTGCAGAGCCCAATGGGTTGTTTTTCTCTTTTCCTTGTGTCCAGTTTGGAAAGAGTCCCTCCCAGCCCTCCTCCCTCAGGGGTTCAGACCACCTGGTGCCCAGCCCTAGGGAAGCAACACCTCAAAGGCAGGGCTGCAGAGGCCATTTTCCAGAAGCCCCTGCAGTCTGGCAGCCCCCTGCCAGTTCCCACAAGGCAGCAGCCCCCACCCCCAGCACCCCTGCCCAGTGGCAGCTGATTCAGCAGCTTAGTGCAGGCGCCCCTCCCCTGCCCAGCTGGGCAGCATGCCCGGGCTTGCTGGCAGCTGTCACACGGGGCTCTGGCAGGACTGCTGTGGCGCGAGGTGTGTGGCCCGCACTGCGCTTGGGGGGCGGGGTAGCAGACTGCTCCCTCCACGCACCCTTGTTGGCCTCTTGCAGAGAGGCCCATGGGAGGGTGCTGGGTGGCATCAGCCCTGGGAAAGGACCACTTCCTAATCCCACAGCTAGTGGCAGACTCATCCTGACCACATCTGCTCCCAGAAGCCCAGGACAGGAGTTTCTCCACCCCTGGCCAGCCCAGCAGTTGCCACCCCCACTCTGACTAGGGCCAGGGGCTGCAGAGGCAGGCGGGTGGGTCTGCCTTCTCGTGCCCATGGGAGCAACCTAGGCAGGGAGAGGGGCAGGGAGCCTTGCCTTGCTTTGCTTTGAGCTATGGATGCTGGTGGCAGACCGGGGGTCGGTGGGGGCCGCTGTCCCAGCCCAGGGCCCAGGCAAGAGGTGTCAGCCCTGTGTAGAAGTGAGTTTCATGGACGGGCTGCATTAGGAAGTGCAGGGTCTTTGGTGTCCCTGTTATAGAAAGGGTCTTGGCTGTGCACACACACCTCAGTGCAGCATGGGGAGAACGCACGGGCTGCGCAGGGCCCACAGAGGAGCCTGAGGTTGGTGTCCCTGTTACAGAGAGGGCCTTGGCTGTGCACACACACCTCAGTGCAGCATGGGGAGAACGCACGGGCTACGCAGGGCCCACAGAGGAGCCTGGGGGGGCAGTAAAGAGGGGTGCCACTGGGGAAGGTGGGACGGGGAGGGTGAGGTTAGGTCAGGACCAGAGCAGTCAGCAGGCCCCAGCGTAGTCCAGGGTTCTGGGGCCAGAGGGCAGGCACAGCCCAGAGAAGGCCATGCTGGCCTCACCTCCCTGAGCCCAGAAGAGTCCACAGCCACGTCCACCATCAGCTATGTACTGACCACCTCTCATAAATGAGGACACTGTCTGTTCTGTCCCTCAGAACATTGTGACTGGCTGCATGAATGTTCCCCACAGAGATGAATCAAGTCCAGGCTAGTGGACAGCACAGGGAGAGGGGCTGTGGAGGGTCAGTGGCTAGCACTGAGTGGGCACACGTTGGGGGTCCTGCCTCCACAAGACAGGTCTGGGCCAGCCACATGTCCATAGCTGGACTAGGCCAGATGGTGACACCAAGACTCTGGGGCCACCCTCAGCCTGGGAGCCAGGGCGCTGGGGCAGGGTGTTTCCCAGAAAGATTTAGCTCAGATCTGTGGTGGACGCTGTGTCCCCGGATGCCAGGCATGAGTGATGATGTCCCTGTTTTCACTGGGACTCATAGCCTGGCACCAAGGCAAAGAGAGAGCCTCCAGGCATGGTCAGGTGTGCTGCATGGCTCTAGCCAGTCCTCCCGTGCAGCCCCGGGTTTGGTCACCAGTGCTCTCCTGCCGTGTCTGCCCCCAGCTCCCAGGGCAGGAGTTGTTGCAGCTCACTCTGCCACAAGGATTTTCTGTTCCTCTAGGAGGATGGGAGGAATGTGGGTGCTGTGCATACCCTTGGCTTTTCCCATAGCCCTGGGCCGTGCCCCCACCTGCCACCTACCCAAGTGAGGGGCTCCTCCAGCCCCTGCAGGGCCCAACCTGCCCGCCCAGGGTGGGGCAGGCCTTTGAAGATGTAAACTGGGTTTTAAGTGTGAATCTATTATTTACAATCTCACCATGACATCATGGTGACATGAATTATTTGCTATGTTTTTCAAATTGCATCGCCATAACCCTGTCTGCTTTCCTGGCTCCCACGTGTGAAGGTGTCCTAAGGAGCCGGCACTTCCACAGCCTGGATCCCGCTCAGCCCTGTGCCCAGCCTTGACGTGTCTTGGCCCTCCTCCCACCTGGCCAGGTGCATGAAGCATCCTGTGCTGGGGTGTTTTCTGCTGGGCCTAGTTTTGCATCCTGACCCTGCCACCCTCTGCGTTTCCCTCAAAGACCATTTGCAACCATATCCCTACGTTCCTACTAAGAAACCATGTTGGCTTTTAAAAGCTGGCAGGGTGTCCTCCTTCAGGCCTTCCCACATCAGGGTCTGTGCTGCTCTACAGGCTCCCGGCTGTGGCGCTGGGCTGGGCAGCACTTGCCCTTCCTGCAAGACATGAGGAAGGAAACCCAGGGAGGCCTTCGGGCCCACTCCTCTCTGACTGCTCCTCCCTGACCAGTCCAGCCTCTGGGAGCTATAGAACATACAGTGGGTGCAGGGGTGACCTTAGCTGGAACTTGAGCCCTCGAGGCCCCTGGGGCCACTGATCTGCCAGGGGCCTAAGTTGGGGCTGCAGGATTGTGGCAGCACTTGAAAGGTGCGCTGTGCCTTATGCCAAGACTCAGGAGGCCCTCTTCTTAGGGGAAGGTGTCTGGGGGCAGATCTGGTGACATTGAGCCAGGGCAGCAAGGCACTCAGTGACCCAAACCCTTTCCTGGGTCCTATTCTTGGGGATGCATCCTGGAGGCCAGCATCCCAAGCGTCAGCCTGTTGAGGGATGTCAGGTCTTCTCTTGGGGCGCTGAGCCTTGCGGTCAGCAGTCAGCTCTTGACTGAATGAATGGCCTGTCGTGCAGCAGCCTTCAAGGCTCCTTTTCTGAATGACTGTCTGAATGACTATCTGTCGAGGGTCTTCCAAGGCCACCAAAGGCTGGTCTCACAGGCAGGATGTCTTAGTGAGCAGGTGCTTGCCTTTTGCAGCTGTGCTTTTTTGAGGCCTGACCCCTGGAAGTCCTTCCATTTGTCTCACCTGGTGTCTCTAAATGGTGCCAAAGCCTTTCCCAAGTCCTGTCTGGACTCCTCTCTGGGGAGTGTCCAGCTCTCACCTGCATCCTGTAAAGGCCAGGCTGTCCCCTGAGCAGCTATGGCCACCCCAGCAGGACTTGACCGGGGTGTTGTAGTCCCCGAGAGGAGGTAAATCTGCAGCTGGCAGACCCTCAGCCTCCTCCAGAGCAGGAGGCAGCAGCTGCTTAACAGCTGCAGAAAATGTTAGAGGGAAATTTAGGACAAAAGAGGAAGAAGATTAGAGCATCCAATTTAGCCGAGGGGAGGCAGCGAGAACCAAAACGGCACTGCCCTAATTCAGGAGCGGAGGGAGTCACGGGTTCTGCAGCCGCTGACGAGAAACCGAAATACTCACCCAGTTTTCTTCTGCGAAAGAGACGCAGACTTGCCGGACGAGGAGTGTGCATATGTCCTCCGTCCCGCATAGCCAGCCTCATCCCAGGGGTGACAGGAGCCGTCCTGAGCCCAGCAGGTGGCCCAGGGCACAGCAGGTCTCCTGGGTGCCGCTCCTTCCAGGGGTCTGGGGGGGACCTGTAACTTTCTGTTCACCAGGGTTGCAGGGAAGGAACCAGATCCACCTGTGCCCGCAGGTCCCCCTTGGCCAACACCAGCCCAGTCCAAGGCCAGGCAGGGCCTGGGCAGTGGAAGCCGACCCCGCCTTCCAGGCCCTGGTCACAGTGCTCCTGGAGGTCTTGGTGAACACAAGTTCTGACTCAGCTGGTCTGGGGGCCAGGGGTCTGGTCACTTCTTCCTATGCCCTGGGGATCCCACGGGCCAAGGGGGACAGGTGGGGGACAGCCACCAGAAAGTGCTGGCAGGAGGAGGGTGGGTCAGCTGCGTGGCCAGATGCCAGGAGGTGGGGACAAGATCAGAGACTGGAGGAATGAACTGGGCGACTGTCTGGCTCACTGGACACTTGATGACCAAGTGGCCACTGGCTGCAGGCCATTCTACCTGGGGCTCACACGGCCCATCCATCAGAGGCCCACTGCCCAGCCACAGTCTGAGCCTTTCACCCTGCCCTCCCCTCAGCCTCTGTCTCCTCTTGTCTTCACCATCAGGTCCGCTAACCCTGACCCAGCTGGTCTCACAGGGCTTCTTTCCAGGGGCTACCCTGGCCGCCCCCAAGTGAATCCCACCTCCTCCCTCTCTGGGAGCCTGTTCCCTGGTCACTGCCTGGGCTGGGGACATGTTTCCCTCAGTCCTACCCCCACCCCCACCCCTGGAGCTTCCTCCCCTCAGGGCCCGCCCCAGCACTTTGTATGTGGTGCTAATGTGTGCAGTGTGAGGCTCACAGACTCCACCACTTCTGGGTGCTTCTGCAGGGGCATGAAGCATGTTCACAGTGTCGGGTGCTCATCACAGTCATCCATCTGCAGAAGTTCCCATCTTCCCAAACTGGCTCTCTATCCCCATGAAACGCTGACTCCTCACACCCACCACGCTGCCTTCTGTCTGTGTGGATCTGACCACTCTAGGGACCTCCTGTGAGTGGGAGCTGGCAGGGTTTATCTTCTGTGATGGTCCAGTTTGGGGTTTTTTTTTTTTTTTGAGACATAGTCTCACTGTTGCCCAGGCTGGAGTACAGTGGTGTCATCACAGCTCACTGCAGCTTCCAACTCCTGGGTCAAGAGATGCTCCTGCCTCAGCTGCCCAAGTAGCTGGGACCACAGGCAACAGCCACCACACCTGGCTAACTTCTAAATTTTTGGTAGAGAAGGGGTCTCCTTAAGTTTCCTGGGCTGGTTTTGAACTCCTGGACTCAAGTGATCTTTTTTTTTTTTTTTTTTGAGACAGAGCCTCGAGCTATTGCCCTGGGTAGAGTTCCCCCGCTTCACGCCCCATGAACTGGCCTTTACACCATGGAAATGCCTTCCTCCTGGGAGGCAGAGTTCTCACCACCTCTGTGTCTTGCCTTCTGCACAGCAAGAGAGGGGAAAGGAAGTCCTGGCTGTCCTCCCTGCTCAGCTGCCCCTGGGGCAGGAGTGAAGGGGCTCCAGCTCCAGGGGCTCTCTGGACAGGACTTGCTGAGGGAGGCTCGGTCTCCTTGCTGCAGTCTGCTCTCAGCCCTGTGGCCCTGGCCCTGCGTCTGGGGCTACAGAATGCTCTGACCTGATCAGTACCGGCCAGCACCCTGGGGTCCTGGCCTGCTGCTGTTTCCTTTTTTTTTTCAGTTTTTGGCCAGGGCTGGGTTTGAACCTGCCACCTGTGGCATATGGGGCCAGCGCCCTACTCCTTTGAGCCACAGGTGCCACCCTGCTGTTTCCTTTTTTGCTCACAGAGCACTCCTAGCCACTCTAGAGAAGAGGGCCAGAACTCAGGGTGGCAAGTGGGGAGTCCGTTTATCTGTCAGAGTTAGCCCAGTAGCTCTCAGCAGCCACAGCAAACAGGGCCAGTGATAAGGCAATGGATGAAGGGGGAACCCATATTGCTAAGGCTTGGGTCAAGGATGCCAGCTGGCTTTTTTTTTTTTTTTTGAGACAGAGTCTAACTATGTCACCCTTGGTAGAATGCTGTGGCATCATAGCTCACAGCAACCTCCATTTCTTGGGTTTTAGTGATTCTCTTGCCTCAGCCTCCTGAATAGCTGGGACTACATGCACCTGCCACAATGCCCAGCTGTTTTTTGTTGCAGTTATCATTGTTGTTTTAGCTGGCCCGGGCTGGGTTCAAACCCGCCAGCCTCGGTGTATGTGGCTGGTGCCATAACCACTGTGCTATGGGCTCTGAGCCTAAAAGTCTTTTTTTTGGTCACACTTGGTAGAGTGCTGTCATATCACAGCTCACAGCAACCCCAAACTCTTTGGTTCAAATGATCCTCTTGCCTCAGTCTCCCAAGTAGCTGGGACTACAGGTGCCTGCTACAATACCTGGCTATTTTTTGGAGATGGGGTTCTTACTCTGGCTCAGGTTGGTCTCGAACCTGTGAGCTCAGGCAATCCACCTGCCTCGCCCTCCCAAGACCTGGGATTTCAGGAGTGAGCCACCGCACCCAGCCTCCAGCTGGCTTTTTTTTTTTTTTTTAAGAGACAGTCTCACTTTATCGCCCTTAGTAGAGTGCCATGGTGTCTCAGCTCACAGCAACCTCCAACCCCTGAGCTTAGGCGATTCTCTTGCCTTAGCCTCCCAAGTAGCTAGGAGTACAGGCACCCACCACAACGCCTAGCTATTTTTTTGTTGCAGTTTGGCCAGGGCTGGGTTTGAACCCTGCACCCTTGGTATATGGGGCCAGCACCCTACCCACTGCACCACAAGCGCCGCCCCTCCAGCTGGCTTTTTTATATGAGAGGTCAGAGAAAGCTTCAAGAGCCAGGGTCATCTGAGAGGAGACCCCCCCCAAAAGTGAGACCCTATAGTAAGCCTGGAAGACTTTAGGGAAGAAGGTACAGCTAGCAGGATGGCAGGTGCAAAGGCCCCGGGATAGAAGGCGCCCACAATGGGGACAGGGGGAGGGCCAGGCTATGGTCACTAACACATGGGCTTGTGTTCCGTGTGAGAAGTGAGATGGGGAGACAGTAGAGATTCTGGGAGGCTGTGATATGTTCAGGAGCAACCGTGCACTGCTGTGCAGTGATAGACTGGTGCAAGGGGGAGCAGGGGCTGCAGCAGTTGCCTATAGGGAAATAAGTTTTGGACCAGGAGGTCAGCAGTGATGAGACTTTAATGCGGAGCTGTCAGGAGTGAGGGACAGATGAGATGTGGGGTGTCATCACCTGCACAGCCATGGCAACAATACATGGCAGGCCACTGGAGGGCAGGGGAGGACAGCCAGGTGGCCAGGCCAACAGGTTTGTCCTCTTTGCCTAGCTCCTGACTACACCCTTGAAATGCCACCTCTGTGGTCACCAATTTGTTTGCAGAAGTCTCTGGTGACTTCCCCTTCCCCACAGCCCGAACCTTCCTGAATGAGAGCTCAGCACCAGATCGCGGCAGGGTCCCCTGAGCTGGAAAGCATTTGAGGTGCTGCTGTGCTGATCAGACTCCTCAGGGGGGACTGTGACCACCACACCTGCACAGCAGCCAGCAGTGTCTCAGGAATACACCAAGCAAAGGCAAGAGGGAGCAGCAGAGGGCGAAACTCCCACACCCTGGGTTCAAGTCTCCCCCTGAAGAGTCCCTACCAGGGAACCCTGAGAAAGTGAGCTCCAAGCTAAGCTGTAAAACAGGAGTGAAAAGAGCTAACCCCATGGGGGTGGTGTGAAGATTAAATAAGGTAGTATGTGCACACTTGAACATGAAATTCGTGTGGCTGGAATTTAGTGTTTGCCCTTAGCATGTGCCAGTGTATACATACACATGGAAAACGGTCCAAGCTCCGGAAACTTTGGGGAATAGGTTTCTAGAGCCCTGATGCCTGGAGGAGCAGTGACCTGGGGTGGCTGGTCCAGGGTGCTCCTGCACCAGTGGACTAGGCCCCCTCACAGAGCCAGCATCCCAGGCCCTGGGGGAGCTGTGCAGGCAGAGGTCTTACCTAGTGGAGTGGGCCGGAACCCTGTCCCACACTTCTGCCAGCTCAGTGCCCCCACCTGTAGCCCAGAGCCTTCTGCTTATACCTGTGCTAAGCAGGTGGCACTACTGCGTCTCTGCTGGCTTTCCAGGTGTCCCTCTCACCTTGCCCGTTGTGGGCCAGGTCCACATGCCACGTGACCACACGCTAAACCACGCCTGACCCTATGTCTCCAGCCTGTAGTGTCCTCCCTGCCTGAACACATCCCACAGTCCTGCAGGCTTATAGGAGGCAGAGGCTAGGGTGGGGATGTCGGACTTGGGGTGAGTTAGGACTAAGTAGGGCTCTTGGGGGAACCCCACTTTACTCACCCCCATCCCTAGGACAAGCCAGGGAGTGAGTGTGGTGTGGTGTTTGCTGACAGCATGGCAGAGGTGTACAGAACCCAAAGTTGGGGGTAAAGGGTCAGTCTATGACCAAGGCTGGGGTGATAGGTACTTGGTCAAACTTCTGATTGTCCTATGGATGACCTTGGCTACTGTGCCAACAGGACTTTAGCCCCAGGCCTGATCCCCAAGGGGCTCAAAGTGTGCTCTGGAAAGGTGGGGGGCAGCTTGTGCTTCATGGCAGCCTTCCTCCCAGTGACCTTGCTCAGGGGTCGCTGCATTGGTGACACCTTTTTCTACAAGGACCCAGTGCACTCTGTGGTAGGTACACCGCTCTGGCTCTGGAGGTCTACTTTGCCTGTCCCGCCCCCAGGTGGGGAGGGGATGCTGAGGGGTCTGTGGGTCCTTTTCGGTGTGTGGCCGCTTTTATTTCTATGCACTTGTTTTAAAACTGCACTTCTGTCCACAGGAGCACGGCCAGAAGGACTGCGAGTGCGTCCAGATCACGCCAGGCCTGAACGCAGCCCCGGGCCGTGTCCAGGCAGTTCGCAGATCGCAGCCGCGGACAGGAGGCGCCAGCGCCCCGGGGTGATCGGACCAGGGCGCTCCCGCACCCGCGTCTTCTGGCCGGCCGCGCGTCCAAGGTGGCTGCGGTGATGCCCACAGGCTGCGCGGTGTAAACGCGGCCACCGCGGGGAGGGGGCGCTCCGGGGTCGGGGGTGGTGGGCTCTCCCCAGCTTAGCAGGCCCGGTCCCTCCCCTGCCTGGCCGCCGAGCCCGGCCCTCTGCATTGCTGCGCGCACCTGCCGCCCGATGCCCGGCGCAGGATCGGATGCCCGCGGCTCCAGAAGGCGGGCGACCGGCCGAGGAGCTGCCGCCACCCCTTCCCCTGCGGGGTCCTCCGCTCCCCGGCCCTGGGCGCCCACCTGGCGGCGAATGAGCGAGCGCACCGCCGGCGCGCTGTCCCTTTAAACGTCCCGCGGGCACCTCCCCCGCCGCCGCCCCGCCCCCGCCGCGGTGCGGCCGCCTGTGCTGGGCGAGGTCGGAGAAAGTCCATGGGAGCCGGAGCGCGGGGACGCCGGAGCACTTCCTGCCGCGGGCGGCGCGCCGCAGCTGCCCAGGCCGGACCGGGCCGGGCGCCCGCAGGTACGGCCAACTTGACGCGCGCGCCGCCGGGCGGGGTCGTCCCCGGCCCGGCCCGCACTTCCCGCAAACTCCGCGGCCGCGGGCAGCCCAACTTGGCGCCGGCCGCCCTGCCGCAGTGCCGCCGGCCGCCGCGGGGCGGGGAGCGGCCCGAGTTCAGCGCCGGCCGCGGTGTGCGCGCAGCGGCCGGGCGGCGCCCGGGTGTCCCGAGGGGCGACCCCGGGCCGGGACTCCGGGCAGCGCGTCCTGCGCGTCTTCCCCTCCCCGCTCTTCCTCTCCAGACCCACGGCCTCCCCGGGACCGGACCGACGGAGATCAGCCTTCCGGGGTGGGGACGCCGCGGGCGGGAGTGGCCCCGGGCCAGGACGGAGGGCGACCCAGCGCTCCCGCCCGGGTCGGAGCGGCCTCGCGTCTGCTTGTCCCTCGGTGCAGGACTCCTTTTCTGGGTTGTCTCTGCCTCCCGTGCGGACCCCAGCCTGGAGAGAAACTGGGGTGCGGCTGCAGTGGGAGGAGGCTCGGGCCCTTACCGCCTGGGCGGAGCTGAGTCTTGGGGCTCAAGCCCCCTCTCGGGACCCTCGGAGGCGAGCCAGGCCTGTGTGCCCCGCTCTCGGTGGGAGGGGACCTGAGGCCTTCCCGCTGAGTTTCCTGCTTCTCTTGCTGGGCTGGCGTGGGGGTCGGAGGTCAGAGGTTACTCAGGCCCTGTGCCAGGCTCTGAGGGAAGTTTGTTGGGGGCTTCTCCTTAGGGTGCAGTTTAGACCTGGGGCGGGGTCTGTTGGCAGGTCTTGTCCCTGGACCTGGCCTGCCACCTCCTCTCTTTTGGGGGGCCTCAAATCGGAGGGGTTTTACTCACTGGTGGTTGGGCATCTCTTGGGACCCAGTGGGCACCCCGTGGAGTTCTTTGGCTGAGCCTGCCTGTGGGCAGTGGTGGGCTGCACTAGGAGAAGCCCGAGGTGGCCGTCCTTCCTGCCCTCACTGGGCCCACCCTCTTACAAAGTGCCGAGAACCCTGTGGGCACATCAGGGACGCCCTCTCCAGGTGTTTCCATCCTTCTCCTTCCCACTCTTTGGCGAGATGACCAAGATGGGAGCCCTGGTTGTGGCTTTTAGGACTCATAGTATCCCCAGGAGGGGCAGCTGCCGAGGGTTTCTCAGTTTGACACGCTGAGGGTCAGGCCACTGCCACCCCACCCCACCTCTCCACCATCTTCACCTCTTCCCACCGTGCCCCTCTGGTCCTCTGAAGTCCTTCCCTTCCTGGAGGACCTTTGGCATTTTCTCCTTGGTCACTGTTGGGTAGCACTTCAGCTGGAACCCAAGCAGAGGAAGTAAAAGGAGGTGCGACCCGAGGTGATTGGCCCTGTCCTCTCCAGGAGCTGGCTGAGACGGACCCTGAGAGTAGAACAGGCTGTCACTTGTCACCTCTCCGTGATCACCCCCAGGGCGGGATGGTGCTAGACATGGGCCTGTGTGAAGCTGACCCAGGTGGTGTCTGGTGCTGAGTTGATCCTCACAGCCGCGCAGTGGGGCGGGGAGCGCTCAGCATCTCCTGGAGAATGAGAGTGCTGGTGCTGTGCTCAGCCGCCCACCAGGCGGTCTCAGCTGCTGGACGGTGTTCAGGGACACTCAGGGCCTCCCCTGGGCAGGATTAACTTTTTACCAAAGTCTTCCAATTAAAGTGTAAGCCTGTGTCGTTCAGACAAGGATGCAATGGTTTCAGGGCTGAGTGTGGGTCCGGGGGCCTGGGCTCTTCTTACCCTTTGTCTAGTTTGTGTCCGAGGCTGGGGTGGGCAGTGTGTTCTCCAGGGCTTGCCCTGTCACCACGAGGGCCAGCCCTGTCTGATACTTGTGGGACAGAACTGAAGAACCTTGAGGTCTGTTCCTATGACTTGCATCCCTGAGGCACACAGGGTACCAGCACCTGCTAGCCCCCGGCCACTATCAGAGGAGCAGGGCCTGTTTCCTTGTCTGTCCTGCCCACACTGCCTCTCCACATCTCACAGCCCCCTGGGGTTGCCGTCTCTTGCTGGGGCTCCACACTCCTGGCCTAGACCCTTCCGGGGAGTTCTCCAAGTAGAGCCCTGCAATAGGTCCTGAGAGCCAGTTTAGGCTACAAGGCATGGGTGGACTGCCCTGGTTCAAAGCTCCTGGGGACAACAGATGGCTCCCCCTCATCCTGGGATGCCCAGGGCTTTCTATAGACCCCTATGTAATGAGCTCATTCGGGAACTTGACCGTGGTAGGGTCACCCCAAGTCTGCCGCTACCTCTGCCTGGTGCCTGCCTGCATGGTGGTAGCTGATGTCCACCTGTCTGGTGATCCAAGCTGGCTGGCCACTGCCCACTGTGGGGGTCTCAGGATCTCAGGACGAGATAGGCTGCCTTCCCCCAGTGTCCCCATGGGGCACCCTTGGGTGAGGAAACCTGGGGCTGGGCTTTCAGGCCTGATCTCTTGGGGAGGCAAAGGCCTGTAGTGTAGTGCCATGGAAAGGGTCTTCCTAAAGCCAGGGAGAGGACACCAGACCCTGAGTTGCCTCTGGTGAGTGTGGACCTCTGGACCCCCACCTGGGGAGTTTGTGAAGTGGGTGGGGAGGTGTCAGGACCTGCTGAGGGCAGGCTTACTGGGCCTCTCACTCTGACCTCCACCAGGCCCATCTGACGTCATGTCTGCAACTGGCCAGGTGGAGGGTCCTCCCAGGGGCACCCCCTCACTGTCACCTCTTCCCTCCCCTGTAGGCTTCACTGGGCACCCCTTCAGCCCTCTTAGAGGTAGGCAGGTGGAGGGTGGCTTGGTTTAGCCAGACTTTCTCTATCCGGCTCCCCACCGCACCCTCCTTCAGAGATGTGGGGCCCCCATGCCCCAGGAGGTGTGGCGGGAAGGGATTATTGTGAGGCCTCAGTTTGGGGGCCGGATGCTGGACCCCTGCTCCTGCCTTCCTTGCAGGGTAGGGGTCACCAAACCCTCTTTCTTTTTTAGCAGACCCTTGCTCTCCCTAGGCCTGGCTGTTGGTGAGATGAGATCATTTGCAAAATATGCTCCTGCTGGTGGGCCAGGCTTCCTCACTATGTTACCTGCAGCTGCTCCTTTGCTGGGAGCCCGGGAGCTTCCTCCGCTGTGCCCTTCTTGCCTGTATTGTTTAAAGTTTGGGTTTTGGAAATGTAAGCCCTGCATTTAGGGTTCTCATCAGGCTGCAGGTGGGCTGGCGTGGAGGTGTCCGTGTCTGTAATCTCAGGCCCTTGTCATTTGGGGCATGAGCACTGGAGCTGGCAAGGGAGCCAGCTCAGCTTGGGAGCCAGTCTGAGCAGGGGAGGGGTGGGCCTGACCTGGCTCCACTGCTTGCTGGCCTGGTTCCACATGCCGAGCACTGGGGTCCGTCTCCTGAGATCACTCCCAGCGCCTGGCTGTGTGACCTTGAGGGCGTAATCCACCCTTCCTGAGCCCTGGCTGCCACTGGGCATTTTCATGCTGGTTGGGCCTGGCCTAGGGGCTGTTGGGGTGATGAAACGGCTGGGTCCAGTGGTGGCTCATAGCCCTTTAAGAGGAGGCCGCTGCTCGGTCCCCAGGGAGGATGGGAGACATACTTCTCTCCAAGGCGTTGTTTGCAGGTCCCATGGGGAGGAGAGGCCGGTTCTGGGTCTCTCCAAATGAGTCTCCCCTCCCCCTCAGTGCTGGGCCTTGGCGTCCAAGAGGGCACTTGGCCCTGTACAGGCTGTAAGCTCCTGGGCCCGCCCAGCGCCTGCCCCCATGCCTGGGAAGCAGACAGGGCTTGGGGCGGGGAACAGAGGGGCCTGAAAGTGCCCATATATAGTCACTGGGGTGAGCAGTGAGCTGGTGCTATAGGGATGGCTCCCAGGCCTGGGTCTGGCCAGCCCTAGGCCCAGCCACCAGTCCCTGAGGGTGGTCCGGCCCCAGGGTGGGGTGGAGTCAGCCGTGAGCAAAGGGGACTAGATTGGGGCATGGTGTCAGACACGGCAGAGTCAGCCTCAAAATGTTTGTTGATTGAAAATAAAAATCTCTTGGGCCCTCCTGTGTGTACCTGGGGAACTGACGTCTTTGAAAGTTGGAGGCTGTCACATATGGCCATGTTGTTGGCCATAGCTGCCTGGGGTCCCTCCCTGAGGGCGTCAGGGGCTGGAAGGCTGCTGGGTGAGGTCCCTTGGTTTGTATACCTCACTCCAGGAGGCGCCAGTGCCTCTTACTGCAGTGACACCATATGGGGGCTCCACCTGGCAGCCTACCGGAAGAGTGGCCCCTTCCTATCTCTTGGACAGGTCGGGGTCAGCGGGCCTTTCCTGGTGCTGCTGGGTCTTTGGAGGAAGTCTGCCCTTCGGTCAGAGAGGAAGGAGGTACCTGGGTACCCCCTGGCCCAGACCCCTGTCCAGGGCTTTGCCAGGCCGCCCCCCCCCCCCAGTAGAGGTCTGTGCCAAGAGGGGAGAAGTAACCATCTTGCTGCATTTCTGCCTTCTGTGCTGTTAAAAAATCACGATGTTAACATAGTTTTGCTCATTTAATTTAGTTTCCATTGCACTGTTAAGCGCCTTTGTTAAATTTTGTATATTGATACTTTTTGTTGTTGTCAGCATTTTTTTCTTTCTTTCTTTTTTTTTTTTTTTGGATATAGAGCCATTAGGGTGAGAGAAGATTAAAAAGATACATTACAATTAAAATGTTAATGAAATCCGCATCATACAACTTTTGAAACCCTTTAGGCATTAATCTTGCCTATGTCATGTCCATTAACTTTGGCTATTCTTATTCCACACTGACCCCTGCTGAGAGATTTGTGCTATAATTGGATTTTTTTTAATAAAATGGAAAAAAAAAGCTTTTAAGAAAATAGAGGTTGAGTGGTCAGCCATGGCTTCTAAATGAAGAAAAGGGAGAGTGGAGGAGTGTGGCTTCCTCTGTGGGGACCACGGGGCCCTGTTTCTGAGGGGGCTTGGGTCCCCTGAGTCCCCAGCCCCTGGGCTGTGGGTGTCCTGAGGGCTTCAGTGAAGGTGTGCTTGTGCCTGGGGTGGGGGACCAGAGGCCCCTGCTGGGATTAGTCCTCCTCCTGGGGAGGAGGTGAAAGGAGCCCCCTGGCTAGGCTCCCAGATACACAGAGGCTCCAAGGGAGCCGACACTAGAAGGTTTTGAGTTCTGGGAAGTGTATGTCGTCTGCAAGTCAGGCCTCAGTGGGTGCTGGGGGGCCATGTGGAGGGAAGCCCCCTTTGCCACCTTCCTAGGAGGGTCAAGACCTCAGATGGGAGTGGGCAGTAGGTGCCCCTTGAGATTCTTGACCCTGGAGCGATCTGACAGTGTGTCTTACTGGGAAGGATCCCCTGGGTGGGGGGGGGGGACCTGGGGTGGAAGGCTCGGGGTCCCACTGGCCTTCTCAGGCTGCAGTGCTGCAGACACGCTGGGAAGCCGGTCAGGTGGTTGGCAGTGGGGCTGCGACAGACAGATTTCATGTCTGTGTGTTTTTGCAACACCTTTCTATAAAGGGAAACATAATTTAAAATATGATTACTTAGTGTTGTAACAGCCGCCTCAGCCGCTCCACGCGACTCGAGATCATTATCAGAGGCTGATATTAACTTGCAAAGAATATTATGCAAATTGCCGGCTGTCTCCACCAGGAAACCTTCTCCTAGGGTGGCGCTGGCTGGCTCTCCTTGGGCCGGCTCAGGCGGTCCCTCGGCAGGTGACATCGGCCCTTAGTCTGGCTCCTCCTTTCTGCCTACTCTTGTCTGAGGCTGGGGGACCCCCGAGAGCAGCGGGAGACTTTAGGATGAGGCTTGTCCCCAGCCCCATCCACAGTCCCTCCAGGCAGGCTGGTGGGGGCCTGCCTGAGGTGGAGATGCGGGTGAGTGGCTGGGCTGGTTCCTCCTGTGCTGCGTGCACTGTGCCCACACACTGACTGACTTCCGGGCTTTGGTGCTCAGGGGCTTGGGCAGCTGCAGGGCTCGCACTTGGCTGGTAGTGTGGACAGCCTGCCAAGCCTGTGCCTTTGGGGAGCAAGGTGGGAGGGGGTCTGGGGTTGGCTTCCTGACAGTGTGTCCCTCAACGTCAGCCCCTCCAGCCGGTCCCGATGTGGGGGTGGTGCAGTCTTCTGGCTTGAATGGTCTTCTCCCTGTAACGAGGTCAGACAGAGAAGGTGTACAGCAGACATGCCTGACCCAACATAGCCAGAGGACCTGTGCGTGGGTTCGGAGAGACAGCGTCGACCTGGTGACTGTAGAATCCTAGCAGGCCCCAAGTGCCGCTCTCTTCTAGTGAAGCTGACACCCTGAGCCACAGGGGCCTCCAGGTTATCCCCTCAGCTTCTCGGCAAAGTTTCGAGGGCTAGAAGCAGGATCCTGGCCTGGCTGTCCTCGGGCAGCTCAAATGGGAGGACAGGGCTTTGGGGCCTTGCCGGGCATGTTGTTGGTCCTCAACCAGGTGGGCACAGCCAGGGTTTTAAGAGAGTGTGTCCCAGGGTGTTGCAATGGAACCTGGGCAAGCACTGCGGCCTCCCCAAGCCTCAGTTTCCCCACGTGTAAAGTGGGGTAAGCAGACTGCAAGCTCTGAATGAGGAGCAGCACCCCACTTCTGGTCACCAGGAGGGCGGGGGCCAGTCTGAGGCAGAAAAGGCTACCCTGTGTCCTCTCTAGGAGGGGTCCCAGCCTTTGCGCACTCTGTCATAGCTGTGTAGCTCTCTCCCTGCCAAGTGTGGCCCCTGTCATTGTCTCTTGCCTTCATCTGCCAGGGCTGCTCTGGGGGTCCCTGGTGGGTGTCTGCCAGCTCCAGATGCCTATTCACAGGTGCCCAGATGACAGGTAGGGAGGAGGGACGGGGCCTTGTGAACCCCTGGGCTGTGCTTGGGGACACTGTGCCTGTCTCCTGGGCTGCTGTGACAAAGTTCTACAGGTTGGCTGGTATAAAACCATAAAAGTCTGTCCTCAGCCCTGGAGCCAAAGGCTCTGAGGGAGAATGTCCCAGGCCCCTCCAGTTTCCACAGTCCTGATGCTCCTCAGCCTCTGTCCACATGGGGCAGCCTGCACCCTGTGTGTCTGTGTCCAGACTTCCCCATGTTGTAAGGCCGCCTGCAGTTGGTGTTAGGGCTCTGCTAAGTCCGGAAAGATCTTCAGATCTTTAATGACAGCTGCAATGCCCTTAGTTCCAAATGAGATCCCTTCTGAGGGCCAGGTGGATGTGACATTTTGGGAGACGCACTATGATGTGGGGAGCAGAAAGCCTTCAGTGCTGGGAGCGCACTGGGGCTGTCTCTGCTTGTCGAGGAGGTTCACCAGCCAGATGCAGACAGCAGCTGTGGGACAGGCCCAGGCTGGGGCGTCTGGAAGGAGCTTGGTTCTCAGGAGCAAAGCTGGGTGGGGGTCATGGGACAGAAACGGGGCCACTGGTGGAGGAGGAGGAGGGTTTTCCTGAGAGTCGTCATCTGTGGTTATGTAAGTTTGGGGACAGGAGAGGCAGGATTTGTGTTAATTATTGTAACCCAGTTTAGGCGGTGAGTCCATGTCACATGAAGTGGCCTGGAAAGATGGCGTGTGGGTCGCAGTGGAGCCTGGGGGTGTAGCTGGGTGCAGGGGTCTGTCACATTGGCACAGACTCCGTCAACAGCTGCTGGGCACATCACTGTAGGGCACAATGGGGGGACATGATGCCCCTGGGGGCCAAACCAGTCCTGACCTTGGGGATGCCCAGCCGTAGCTGGGACCACAAACACTGTGTCTGGTACCCAGACCTGCAGGCAGCCATACCTGGCTGGAGTGTGGCATCAGCAGGGCCGGGCTTTTCTCCCCCACACCTGGGAGAAGCGGCAGGACCTGGCCTCTCCTGTTGGGCGAGCGGGGTCTCGGGCTTCTTGTCCTGCTGTCCCCTACCCTGGCTCTCCGAGACGAGTTGGCCAATGCCTGTGCAGACGACCAGCCCAGCTGGAGGACAGAAGTTAGCGGCCCCCTTGGTGGTGGGAGGCTGCCTGGTTCTAACAATGCAGGAAAATGGAGAGCGCCCCCGCCCTAAAACATCCTGGGAGTCGCCCCAGCTCCCGGGGCTGCTGCTCATCCCATCCCCAGCTGCGTGGTATGGGGTTCTCTTCTGGGAAGGCAGGCACCAGGCTTGCTGCTTAGAGGACCCATGGGGGGCTGGGGTGGTCTGGCCACATGCAAAGAGTCACTTTCTGCAGGTTTCTAGAATGTCTGACCAGAGTGTCCCCAGGCACAGCAGTCCTACTCCAGGGGTCAGAGCACGATGACCTGGTACTCTTCTTCTGAGGTAAGGAGTCTTGACAGGTGGCCCTACCCCTTAGAAGCTGTCCTCTGTGGGACCCTGGCCTTGGGTTCTTGACTGTGATGACCCGTTGTCTCAGGCCTGTGCCCACAGCACACCCAGGATTAAGGAGGCTCTTGGCCTCCACCACCCCATCACCACCCCATCTGGGTGCCTGGAACCGGTAACTGGGGACTTTGGTTCAGGTGCATAAGAAAAAGTGAAAGAAGAGTCATCACATTTATGGAGAGACTGCCCAGATTATGCAAAAAGCATTTTCCTGAACAGTCTTGGAGTGAATTTCCCATGTGGTCCAGTGTGTCTTATGCAAATGGGCTGAGAGCTCCCTGCCACCCACCTGGACCTATACCCAGTGGTCACTGGGACAGCCCCGCCAACCGCAGTGGTTTCACCCCAGTCCTTCACAGCACCGTCTAGTGCGGAGTCCCTGGTCCAGTAGCCTGCTGGGTCTCTATTTTAAATTTTAAAAACTTTTTTTTTTACATAAATTTTACCATTTTAACTATTTTTGTATGATGTACATTCACGTTGTTGTGCAATCATCACCACTGTCCATCTCCAGAATTCTTTTCATCTTCCTAAACTGAAACTTGGTCCCCACTAAACACTTGGTCCCCATGCCCTAGCCCCTGGCAACCTCCAGTCTCCTTTCTGTGTCTGTAAATTCGATGGTTCTAGGGACTTTATATTGGAGTCATACAGGATCCATCTTTTTATGATTGTTTTTATTTCTTTTAATATAATGCCCTTAGGGTTCATCCAAGATGGTCTCACTGTTGCCTGGACTGGAGGGCAGTGGCACGATCACAGTGCTGCAGCCTCCAACTCCTGGACTCAAGTGATCCTCAGCCTCCCAAGTAGCTGGACTATAGGCTTGTGCCACCCCATGAAAGTAATGTTTACATTTTTCATAAAGACAAGGTCTCAATATTGCCCAGCCAGGCTCAAACTCCTGGGCTCAAAGCGATCCTACTGCCTACTTCTTAAGGCTAGATGATATTCCGGTGTGTGTACACACCATGTGTTGTACACGCTGTGTTGTGTGTACACCCTATGTCATGTGTACATGCTACATTATATGTACACTGCATTGTGTGTACATTCTGTGTCATGTGTATGCACCATGTCATGTGTACATGCCACGGTGTGTGTATACTCCATGTCATGTGTACACCCCATGTCATGTGTACATGCTGTGTTGCATGTACACCCTGTGTTGTGTGTACATGTTGCATTGTGTGTATGCTCTGCATTATGTATATACACCATGTTGTGTGTACACCCCATGTTGTGTATACACCCTGTGTCATGTGTACTGTGTTGTGTGTACAGTCCGTGTCATGTGTACATTCTGTGTCATGTGTATGCACCTTGTTGTGTGTACACCCTGAGTTGTATGTACACATCATGTTGTGGGTACACTCCACATTATGTGTACCCCCTGTTGTGTGCACACCCCGTGTTGTGTGTACACCCTGTATTGTGGGTACACTCACGTTGTGTGTACACCCTGTTGTGTGTACACCCCGTGTTGTGTGTACACCTTGTTTTGTTTACACCCTGCATTGTGGGTACACCCTGTGTTGTGTATATACCATGTTGGGTGTACACCCCATGTTGTGTGTATACCCCCTTATTGTGTGTATACCCCATGTTGTGTATACCCCGCATTGTGTGCATACACCTTGTTGTGTGTACACCCCACATTGTGGCTAAACTCCACATTGTGTGTATCTGCCCATCTGTCCATAGACACTTGGGCTGCGTCCAGCCCGTGGCTATTGTGTCCACTATTTGTTAGAGTCCTGTGACTTTAGGCTTCTTGAGCTTATAGTGTCCTGTGGTCTTTCCTTTGTGTTCATGACTTTGACTTGGGTCCAGGCTGGTTGGACAGACTGCCTCTCAACTCAGGTGTGTCTGTGGCTTCCTTCCAATACACACCTGCCTTATGTGGGGGGCACCTCAGATGGGGTGCCCGTAGGCATTGCCCCCTCCAGCTGTAGAGAGGGAGTTGCAAATTATGTTACCAGTCCCTGAGGGGAAATGTCTGTCCGATGCCTGAGTTTCCAGGTCAGCCCTTGGGACTGGGCCTGTGGTTGGAGTGTGGGAGTGCCAAGGGGGCTGGATGTGGGAGCTCAGAGCTCTGTAGGACTTGGGGCTTTGGCCTGAGAATGGGGTCATGACAGAACTAGGTATGCCCATAGGCAGGTCTTGTCCTGTCTGGAAGTGGCCGTGCCCCTCAGGGGCCCCTGGAGCCACAGTGAGTGAGTGGTGGTCCCCCAGTGAGAAGCCTTGATCCGCACTGGGATGGCACTATATATGGAGGACATGGAGGGGGCTGCCCAAGGCCATGGCCTCCGCCCCCCATGGAGAAGGGAGAAGACTGCTTGGGGCAGGGTCCCCAGGTCCCCTCAAGGGTGTGGGCAAAGTGGGTGTCAGTTGGGGCATGACAGGGTGGTGTCCTGGGGGCTGCCTTGACAAAGTGCACAAGCTGGAGCTTAAGACAGCAGAAGTTTGTCCCTGCACTGTTCTGGGGGCCAGAACTCCACGCTCAGGCATCACAGGCCTTGCTCCATCCCTGCCAGGTCCTTGGGTGGCCACCTTCCTGGGTGTCCATGCTTTTCCCTTCTCAGAGGGACAGCAATCACTGGGCTCGGGGCCCCGCCTACAGTTAGGAGGAAGTCACCTCATTAATTCCATCCACAAAGACCATGGTTTCAGGTAAGGTCACATTCTGAGCCTCGGAGTGCATACGGATTTGTGGAGATGCTGTTCAACCCAGTGCAGGGGTGAAGACCACTCACCCCACCCCTCTCCCTTTTCTCTGTGAGTGCCCCCCAGTCTTGGAAGGAACAGCAGTGTGGGAGGTGATCCCACTGTGTGTGTGACACAGTAACCATTCCTCAACTCAGAGAACAGCTGCTGTGGCCTCTGGGTACTCCTAGGTTCCTGGGGACTCGCCAGCCTGGTGTGGTTTGCCCTGCTGGGGGTGGGGTGGCCTCCAGTCCTCCGGTCAAGCTGGGTAGCTCCCTTCCTGGCATTGAGAAAAGTCGTAAGGTTTGGACAGTGCCAGGAAGACCCTCTGCCAGAGTGAAGTCTCCTTCGTAGCAGAATTCCCAGTCAACACGCATGTCTAATGGGGTAGGAGTGATGGCAGCCAGAGTACACGTGTCTCTCCTCTCGCTCTGAAGTTTGATGGGATTGAGACAGCAGGACACCCTGGTCCTGAAGAGGCCCTGCCGGGTGGTGAAATGAACACAGATACAGTCAGCTGCTAATGGACACTGGCATCTGTCTTTCCTTCTGGGGAGAGGGAGGCAGTGAACCCCAGAGGGTACAAATGGCCAGTGGGGTCCTCTGGCCTGAGCCAGACCCCACTCCACCCCCAGGCCAGAGGGGAGGGCCACTCACACCCACACCCAGGCTTGTGGAGCATGGGGGTCCAGGGTGAGGTCCATGCTAGCAGGAGAGATGCAAGTTTGTTGGTGGCTGTGGGGCCCAGGGTCTCCGTAGGCTTAGCAGCACCTGCTAAGACACCTTGGCTCCCTTCTGCGTTGTCTGGGGACTCTGAGGGATGTGCCTAGTGCTCTGTGGATGCCAGCCCTCTCAGTGGCCATGTGTGCCTGTGAAGATCCCTCATGGGTATAGGGGAGGAATAGGAACCAGGGTATCCCAGAGGCCAGGCCACCAAGCAGCTGAGGGCAGAGCTGGCTAGCCTTGGGCTTGGGGTGCCGATCCCCGAGCCTGTGCTGGATCTGAGGCTCCCCCACTTCAGTGTGCCACGGGGGTATGGCCACACCTGATGGCCCTGGGAGAAGACCCCACGGAGGCAGGGTGGAGGTCACTCTTGCAGCAAGCCCTGGGCAGTCACAGTCCTGCTTCAGTGATGAGCTGGCCCAGAGCCCTTGGCAAGTCATGTTAGGGCCAGAGGTCTTTGCAAAGTGTTTGACACCGCGGCCCCCATTTTATGGAAGAGGAGAAGGGGCCTGGGGAGGCTGGGTGGAGCCTGTGCCTGGTATTGTCGGGTGTAGTGACAGCCACACCGGGATGTTTTCCTTGGGGCTCTGCTGGTGCCCTGGTGTTCCAGGGTGGGGACTGGCTACCCCCCAGCCCTGCCCTTGCCCTGGTATTGCCTAGTTACCTGGGCCAGGTGGAGGCACGTGTGTTCTGTGGCTGCCATCACTCCTACCCCATCCAGGTAGCTTGGCCGAGGCTGGGTGATGCCACAGCAGGTTGGGATGGCTCCTGTAGTGACCAGCAAGAGGTACTGCGTGTCCCTGGCCTGAGGGCTGGGGCTGCCCTGCACCGGCTCTTGGGTTTTCCTCAAGCCTTTGGTTCTTCCTCACTTTAACTGTGCTTTCATAATAATTATAACCGAAACAGAGCAGCTGAGAGGGCCTTTTCAGAGATCTGGCAGCTGTGATTACAGCCACTGATTTCCAAGAAACGTCACGAGGGAATTCTGTTACAGCCTGAGGTAGAGGCAGGCGCCGGGCACTGCCTCCTGGGCACCCCTCACAGGGAGGGGCTGGCCTGAGTGTCCATATTCCTGGTGGGAGGGCACATACAGGAACAGAAACCTTGCTCTTGAGGGAGGCCAGGCTGGCTGGAGAAACAAGGTGGCTTGTCGCCTTGGCCAAACTTGCCCTGCCTGGGAGAGTGATGTGTGCACATGATTCCATTAACCGCGGACCAATGCCAGGCACGTGGGGTCCTGGCCTGCCACCTCCCTGTGCCCTGTAGAGCTCTGGGTACCTGTGGGGCCCCTGACCACCTCGTTCCTTTCCTGGTTCCCAGTGCCTGGGGGACTGGAGCGTCCTGTCTTGCCCGTGGAGGTCACCTGTTTGGTGGGACCTCTCTGGTTCTGGGACGTAGAAGCTCCTTATTCTTTTCCCCATGGCTATTTTGGATCCTTGCCTCTGGGCTGACGGTGTTTTCCCTGGTGAAAGCCTCCCACAAGTGCCTGGGTGGAGGGCTGGTGGGGTGGCTCCCCCAGGGACAGGAGCTGGCTGGCCTGGCCATCTGCTGTTTCCTCTCCCTGTGTCTCCTACAGGGACTCTGCTGGGGTTTGAGTGTGAGCCGTGGCCCCCTTCCCCGCACGTCTGGACCCTGGACCTCCACACAGGTCCCTTGTGGGCTTATTCTGTGCTGTCTGCCAGGCGG
The DNA here is from genome assembly GCA_963574655.1 of Perodicticus potto. NCBI lineage: Eukaryota > Metazoa > Chordata > Mammalia > Primates > Lorisidae > Perodicticus > Perodicticus potto. Next base: position 33,706 of record CAUYRH010049088.1, on the reverse strand, counting down.
GAGGCCCCTGCACTGATGGTAGAGTTGGTGATGTTCTTAACACCCCCTGCACTGGGCTAGGATTTGGATGGCCTGAGAGGAGGGCCCCCCGGCAATGGCGCTGAGGGAGGCATGAGCACGGAGGTGGTGTGGTGTGGCTGAGGGCCTTGACTGGGGGACCCTCGTAGTCAAGTTTTTTGTTTTTGCAGGGTACAGTGGGCTCAGGCTGGCAGCCACGTCCTGGTTGGGGAATGTGGTTCTGTGCCAGACCAAGGGTCACAGTGGGGGCCTAGGTGTGAACAGTGGGGGCCTGGGTGTGATCAGTCCTGTTCACCTGAGGCTGTGCCTTTCTGTAGCTCTCAAGGGGACCCATTCCCCTGCCCACAATGGGGACAGCCCCAGAAGTCCTCCTAAGGAAATGGATGGGGTGTGGCTGGGGCCCCAGATTTTGGGAGATTTTCCTGACTGCCTCCTGTCCCATGGCCTCCTTGGTCCTGGGGCTGGGCCACGCTGTGGGTGTTGAGTGTGTGTACAAGCTTCATGACTTCCGTAACATCCCTGTTCTATAGTAGGCCTAAGGCCCATCTTGCTTCTGCAGTCACACTCCAGGGTTCTTCTGGAAAGAGCTCAAGGGGACGGGGGCAGGGTTTGGGGACTTCCCTTGCTCCCACTCCCAGTTGAGGATCCCAGTGGCCTTCCCACTCTGGATCATTCTGGGGTGACCTCCATGTCATTCTCCATGGCCATGGGGGCCACAACTGGAGGCAGGGAGCTGGCCTCCCGTGTCCAGGTCTGCAGGGCACTGTCAGGCCCTCAGCTCCACCCTCATGGCTCACAGCCTGTGTGTTGCCTTCCCCAGTGCCTTTGGAGGGCGTCCCCTGCTTGGAAGCCAGATGGTAGCACCCCCTGCACTGGGCTGGGCAAGTAGCTGGGTGCCGGCCAGGCCTGGTGGGGACCCTGACCAGGGTCCCACCTCTCCCTGGTCTTCCCTGAGCTAAGAGGCGGTGATGCCCACCCTGGGGGAATGCCCCTGTGGCGCCTCACTCTCCCCCCATCCCCCTCCCCGGCCGGCAGGTGGGAGCTCAACATTTTACTTCCCAGACCGGATGCTCAGAGTGGCTTCCAGGGTCTGTGCCCTAAACTAACACTGCGATTTCCCTGAAGCCATGATTGAAGCCAAATTACCATATTTACCTTCAGTGCTCCCGAGGGAGCTGTTAGGGATGGAGAGGTGTGCAGCTGTGGTGGCAGGGTGACAGTGCTAAGACTGGCTGCTCCCCTGGGAATGCAGGCTTGTTCCCAAACCTCTTTTCAGTGTCCTCGGCAGTTCACAGGGTCACCTGGACAAGGGAGGGAGGCTAGGACCCATACCTTGGGTGCAGGAGACCACAAATGGTGACTGTGCCACCCCACCCATGATGGCATCCCAACCTGAGGCCTCACCCTAGGGCCTGCGCTGGACCCCCAGCTGTTCCCAGGCCCCTCTCTGTCCCTCTTGGGCAGGTGCACACAGGTGTAGGGAGCACTTTCCCCTGGAGTCCTGTCTGTGGGTCCAGGGGCCAGTGAGTGAGGACCTTGCCAGCCCAGCCTGGCTTCCTCACCTGTACGGTGACGTCATGGCTTTTCCTGAGCTTATTTTAGGGATCGAGTGGAGAAACATATGCAGGAGCCTGGACCTTGAGGTCACTGAGATGGGAGACCCTCCCCTGATGTGTTTGCCTCTCACTGGGGCCTAGGGCTTGTCTTCAGAGGGACTGAGATTTCGGGGATTCTGGAGTCTTCTGAGAACTGGCATCCTGGGGACTCCTGTAGAGTGGGGGAGTGTGACCCCAGCCCATCTTTGAGCCCTGAACCAACTCCCTCCTCTCCTTTTTTTTTTAAACTTGTGCACGGATTGTTTAGAGATAATGCTGAGAACTTTATGCTTAGAAGGTGATGATTAGATTGACGTTACTTACACGCTATCCACCTCTAAAAGCAAACTTCAGGTTATAAAGTGGCCACTGTGCTCACCAGCAACTCATTATTCAGTTGCAAACCACTTACCTTTTATTACCTTGTAAGTGGATATTTTAAGAATACCTTTTTTTTTTTTTTTTTTAGCTTGGCGCTTGTAGCACAGTGGTTATGGCACCAGCCACATGTACCAAGGCTGGCGGGTTTGAATTCAGCCCGGGCCTGCTAAAGAACAGTGGCAACTGCAACAAAAAATAATAGCTGGGCGTGGTGGTTGGCACTTGTAGTTCCAGCTACTTGGAAGGCTGAGGGAAGAGAATTGCTTAAGCCCAAAAGTTTGAAGTTGCTGTGAGCTGGAACGCCATAGCACTCTACTGAGGGCTACATAATGGGACTGTCTGAAAAAAAAGAAAAGAAAAGAAAAAGAATACTTTTTTTTTTTGGAGATAAGGTCTCACTCTGTCACCTGGACTGGAGTGCAGTGGCCTTGTCACAGCTCTGCAGCCTCCAACTCCTGGGCTCCAAATTGATCTTCTTGCCTCAGCCTCCCAAGTAATCAGGACTACAGGCATTCCTCTCCATACCTGTTTATTTATTTTTTTTTTTTTTTGCGGTTTTCAGCCAGGGCTGAGTTTGAACCCGCCACTTCCGGCATATGGGGCTGGTGCCCTACTCCTTTGAGCCACAGGTGCTGCCCATACCTGCTAATTTTTTACTTTTTAATTTTTGGTAAAAAAAAAAAAAAAAAAAGCGGGGTCTCACTACCAGGCTGGCCTTAAGCAGTCTCCTGCCTCAGCCTCCCACGGTACTGGCATCCCAGGCATAAGCTGCTGTGCCCGCCCTAAGCTGCTTTTGTTGGTTTATTGCCCACACAAAGGTGCATGGACCCCAAGTGCACACTCTGATCTGTTTGTGCACAACCCACACGCTGTGTGGCCACAGTGAGGATCAAGATCAAGGTGCAGCCCCAGCACCCCAGCCTGGCCTGGGCCACCACGGAGGAGCAATGTGTTCCAATGAGAGGGGTGCCCCAGCGTGCAGGGGGTACTGTGTGTGCTCCGCTCTGAGGCCAGAGTAGGTGTGGAAGGTTCTGGGTGGGCGGTGTTGCCCTAGGGGCTGTCCACGTCTCTGTGTCTGCTTTGACTTGTGGCTTATTTCCACCTTCGGGCTGTCATGAACTACCCCTCCTGGGAGCATCCTGGGTTTGTGTGCCAGGTGTTGGGTTTCTGAGTTGGGAGCTGGGGAGGCACCTGCCCCGTCAGTGGGTGTGTGGCCCTGTCGCCTTGGGGTTCATCATACTTCCTTGGCGACCGGGCAGTGTCCTGTTCGTGTTCTCTTAGGACGGTCCTTGGGATGTTCTCTCCAGGCAGCCTCAGATTCCTGGGCTCAAGGGATCCTCCTGCCTCAGCCTCCCCGAGTGCTGGGATTACAGCCATGAGCCACTGCCTCCTTTTTGAGTTTCCCTTTTCTTAATTTGTAGATTCTATAAAGATCTTTTCAACATTCTGCATGACTTGCTAAATATACCCATATGATAAATCCTCTCTCTCTCCTGGCTAGCCTTTTTAATTCTGTACTTAATGAAGTGGATCACCAGGATGTTCTTGATGGCTCCTGCTGCTAGTGCCCTGTTTGTTTTTGTGTGTGTGTATTTGGTTGTTTTGGCCAAAGTTCATGTTTTTCTTATGCTCTTGAAGCTTGATTCTTTGACCTTTCACATATAGTTCTGATCAAAGGATAACTTTTAAGAACATTTATTTTCTTTTCTTTATTTTTAAATTTTTTTTATTTTTTTGAGACAGAGTCTCACTTTATCACCCTTGGTAGAGTGCCGTGGCGTCACAGCTCACAGCAACCTCCAACTCCTGGGCTTAGGCAATTCTTTTGCCTCAGCCTCCTGAGTAGCTGGGACTACAGGTGCCCACCACAATGCTTGGCTAATTTTTAGAGACGGGGTCTCATTCTTGCTCAGGGTGGTCTTGAACCTGTGAGCTCAGGCCATCTGCCTTCCTCGGCCTCCCAGAGTGCTGGGATTATAGGCATGAGCCACTGCACCTGGCCCATTTTAACCTTTTTTTTTTTTTTTTTTAAATACAGTTTTGGCTGGGGCGGGGCTTAAACCTGCCACCTCCAGCATATGGGACCGGTATCCTACTCCTTTGAGCCACAGGCACCACCCACCTTTCTTTCTTTCTTTTTTTTTGAGACAGAGCCTCAAGCTGTCACCCTGGGTAGAGTGCAGTGACATCACAGCTCACAGCAACCTCCAATTCCTGGGCTCAAGCAAGTCTCCTGCCTCCGCCTCCCAAGTAGCTGGGACTACAGGCGCCCGCCACAACGCCCGACCCTTTTTTGGTTGCAGCCGTCATTGTTGTTTAGCAGGCCCGGGCTGGATTCAAACCCGCCAGCTCAGGTGTACGTGGCTGGCGCCTTAGCCCGTTAAGCCACAGGCGCCGAGCCTGATGCATTTCTTTTACTATAGCAGCAATAGGAGCAGAAACAAGCAGGAGGCAAGAGGAGGTGTCAGGAGGTGAGTGTTGGAGAGCAGCTGTGTGTGCTGCAGGGTCGGCTCGGTTGTTACCCTTTGATATAGGTCAGTGGTCAGATTGATGTGAACAGCAATGGACAATGCCTATAGCCTTAGGCAATTTAGAAGCTTCTAGTAGTTTGATAATAAAGTGAGAGCTAAGAATAGGGTTACCTTTGGGATTACATAAGCCTCGCTCTTTCCATATAGCTGCATGGGATAATAATACATGGAATGCATACTTAGAGTAGTGTAAAAAGTAAGAGACTTATCTCGTGCTAGGGTGAAGGCTCTGGTTAGTGCTATTAGCTCTGCTTGTTGGTTAGTGGTGGAAGAGAGAAGAGAGTGTGCCTCGATGACCTCACTGGAGGACAAAATTGCATAGCCTGCTCTACAAGTTCCCTTATGCATAAAAGAACTGCCATCTGAAAACCAGAGATTAGTATCAGGAAGAGGTCCTTCTTGTATGTTGGATAGGCAAGGGAGAAGAGTGTCTAGTGTTTCAAGACAATCGTGAGTGGGTGACGAGTCAGAGGGAGTAGGCAAGAGGGATGCGGGATTTAGTGTGGGACATGTGTTAAAAGATAATGACGGGGCTTGGCGCCTGTGGCTCAACAGGCTAAGGCGCCAGCCACGTACACCTGAGCTGGCGGGTTCGAATCCAGCCCGGCCCGCCAAACAACAATGACGGCTGCAACCAAAAACTGGCCGGGTATTGTGGCAGGCGCCTGTAGTCCCAGCTACTTGGGAGGTGGAGGCAGGAGACTCACTTGAGCCCAGGAATTGGACGTTGCTGTGAGCTGTGATGCCACAGCACTCTATCCAGGGTGAGAGCTTGAGGCTCTCTCAAAAAAGAAAAAAAAAAAAAAAGATAATGGCGGGTTAGATAAGAGAGAGGTTTAAATTTTAAGAATGTGGCATGGTGGCAGCGTTTTAAGATTTTTGTATGTTAAAAGATCAGATAGAGAATGAGGGGATAAGATAGTAGTAGGGGAATTAAAAGTGAGTTTTTTTTGATTCTTGTATTACAGTAACTGCGGCTGCCAATGCCTTGAGACAAGGGGCCCAACCTCGTACAGGGTGATCTAACTATTTCGAGAGATAAGCAACTGGAGCAAAGGTGGAGCCTAGCTGATGTCCAAGCATACCGAGAGTAAACCCACTGTTTTCTGTGACATATAGGAGGAACTGGCGAGAAAGATCAGGAAGGTGGAGGGCTGGAACTTTTAATAATGCATGCTGTAGAGATTTAAAGGAAGTGGAAATGGAGGTTAGGAGAGGCTCATGAGGGTCACCTCGAGTAGCATTATATAAAGGAACAGCTAGGAGAGAAAAGTTGGGAATCCATATTCTGAGGTATCCAGCTAATCCTGAAAAGGAGAGGAGTTCTTGTTTTGTGGTGGGTGGAGGAAAGTCGTGAAGAGGGCCTCTTCAGTCTGTTTTAATAACTTTGAAGCCTGGGGACAAAAGGACACCAAGGTAAGTGACTTTTTGTTGGAATAACTGAAACTTTGAGGGAGAGACCTGATATCCCCTATCTGCAAGGAAATTGAGGAGGGAATAAGTGTTACGCTTAGAGTCATGTAAGGTGGAATTACAGAGCAGGAGGTCATCGATATACTGAATCAATGTTGAAGGAGTGGGATCATAGGACTGGAGGTCTCATGATAATGTCTGGCCAAATAAGTGGGGGCTGTCACAAAATCCCTGGGGGAGTACAGTCCAAGTAAGTTGGGAAGAAGTCTGAGAAGTAGGGTCATTCCATGTGAAGGCAAATAGGTTTTGGTAATCAGGGTGTAAGGGAAGGGAGAAGAAGGCATCTTTGAAGTCCAGCATGGAGAAGTAAGTGGTTTGAGGTGGGATGGTTGATAGGAGGGTGTATGGATTAGGGACTACTGGGTGTAGGAATAACCACAGAATTGATGAGTCTGAGATCTTGTACTAAGCCATAGGTGCCATTAGGTTATTTTTTTTTTTTTTGCAGTTTTTGGCCAGGGCCGGGTTTGAACCCACCACCTCTGGCATACGGGGCTGGCGACCTACTCCTTTGAGCCAGAGGCACCACCATATTGGGTGAGAGTTACCATTAGGCTTTTTAATTGCTAGTATGAGAGTATTATATGGTGAGGGGGCAGGTTGTAAAAACCCTTTTTCTAGGAGATCTTGTATAAGGATGAAGTCCTAGGAGATTGGATTGGGGAAGTGGGTATTGACGTAGAGATGGAAAAACAGAGGGGTCTTTTAGTTTAACAAGAATTGGAGAGCAGGAGGCAATCGAGGGAGTTTTAGTATCCCAAACCTCAGGATTTACTTGCTCTGGAGGAAAGAATGGGCCAGGGTGATGAGTCTTTGATGGCTTTGGAAAGGACAAGGCAGAGTGAGGCAGAAGGAGATGGGTCAGCATCTACTAATTTAAAATCAAAAGTGAGGGTAATATCTAATTTGGAAAGTATGTCATGTCCCAGAAGGGGAACTGGACAGGAAGGCAACACCAAAAAGGAATGTATAAATGAGGAATTGCCAATCATGCAGTGTAAAAACGGAGTTTGATGTGGACTGTGGGAAAAACTCTCTACCCCGACAACAGAGGTAGGAGACAGGGAGGTAGGACCGCTTAACTCTTTAAGAACTGAGAAGCTAGCTCCTGTGTCTAACAGGAAGGTGATCATCCTACCTGCCACCATCAGGGTTACCCTTCACTCCATAGAGGTGATCTTCATTAGGTGAGAGAAGCTAGGGTCCCGTCAATCTTCAGAAGAGGCAAGCCCCAACAAGTCTGCTGTAAGTGCTGCAGGTCGGCTGCCCCCATGTCCTCTCTGGGCCAAGGAGCAGCCAGCCTTCCAATGGCCCTGTCTTTTGCAGAGAAAGCACGGCCTTGACGGGGGCCTGGGATTGGGGCAACATCATACCCAGTGGCCTACTTCACCACATTTGTAGCATGGTCCGGGTGGTTGAGTCATGAAGTGGCCTTTGGCCCCTGATGACTTAGGCAGGTTAGGAATGATGGCCTCAGTGACACTGTTTGTAATGTTTTGAGCTAGCATTTGATAATCTTGGATCTGAGACTTTTTTATTTTCCCTTTGGAAAACATAATCTCGTCCTGTGTAAACCTTAAAGGCTGTGTCTAAGATCACAGCCTGAGTTTAGGGATCTGTGCTTCAAGCACTTTAGCTTACGTTTGATGTTGGGGTAACTTTGGTTAAAGAAGTAAGTCATGATGGGTGGCGCCTGAGGCTCATTGAGTAGGGTGCCAGCCCCATATACCAAAGGTGGCGGGTTCAAACCTGGCCTTGGCCAAACTGCAAAAACAGAAAAATAGCTGGGCGTTGTGGCGGGCGCCTGTAGTCCCAGCTACTGGGGAGGCTGAGGCAAGAGAATCACCTAAGCCCAGGAGTTGGAGGTTGCTTTGAGCTGTGTGACGCCACAGCACTCCACTGAGGGCGATAAAGTGAGACTCTGTCTCTACAAAAAAAAAAAGAAATAAGTCATGAGAATTTTTTCCCCATCTATTGTTTCAGGATCTAAGTTAGTATACTTAACAAAAGCCTTGGTAAGGTGTTGGAGGAAAGCTGAAGGATTCTCAGACTTATCTTGTATGACTTCCCGTAATTTATCATAATTGATAGCCTTTTTGGCAGACGCTCTTAAGTCTGCAAAGGTAATAAAAATGTCTCTACTTTTCCCCCCCAGCATTATCATTATAATTCCAATCTGGCTGGGAGTTAGGGACCGAGGTGTCATCTGTTGGTGCTTTGACATATGAAATTGTCATTGTTTGACATATGAAATTGATCTGCTGCCTCTTTCTCTCCCACACTCGATTACGCTTGTCAGAGGTCAGGGTATTAGCTTAAGAAAACAAAAAACATCATGCCAGGTAAGTGGATAGGACATAGTAATAAATTGAAACTCTTGAATAAAATGAGAAGGATTAGAAGGAAAGGCATCTAGTCTAACCTTAAGGTGTGTGAGTTCAGTCATGGGGAAAGGAACATAAACGGAAACTACACCATCAACTCCAGCTACCTCATAGAGCAGGGCCAGGAAGCGAGAGGGAGCTGAAAGTCCCTCTAATTCTGGAGACTGATGGGAACAGGAGTGGGTGAGGGGACCAGAGGGAAGTGAAGGGTGAGTAGTGGATGTAGTAGAATTAGTTTGTAGTTTGTCTACAGTTTTATAGGTGGCACTGTAGGACCATCATATGGAGAAGCTGGAGGAAGAAAGGTGTAAAGAGGTCTGGAAGTGTTTCTTGGAGCAGCCGGCAGTGGATTGAGAGACGACACGGAAAAACTCTGAGGGCTAGTAGGAGGGGAGGAGTTAGGGGACAAGCTCAGATTGGTTGATGGGGAAGTAGGAGGGACAGAGGGTAGAGGCAACTGTGTGGCTGAGGGAGGAGCCAAATGTGGCGGAGCCAGAACAGAAATTACTCCGGTTTCAAAACCAGTGGCCACTTGCCTGAGTGAGGGAGGTTCATCTGCCAGGTGGAATAGTTTTGGTTCAGGGAGATACAGAGTAGAAGAGTCCGTTGCTATAAGAATTTTGGAATCCCTTGAACATAAATTAGGTTTGCTTCTAAGATATGAGAAGCCCTGAATATAGGGGACCTTGCTCCATTTGCCAAGGTGCTCACAATAGTTACATAAGTCTCGAATTAAAAAAAAAATCAAATGAACCATAGCTTGGCCAGATACTCTGGTTGTCTAGCTTGTAAAGTGGCCAAACGTGTGTAGAGAGTTTAATTAATTTTTTTGGCTTTAAGTCTAATCCTAATTCTAACAGGTGGCATAATAAGCACCCCAGGGGGGTGTTAGATGGGATAGACTGGCCTGCACTCGTGGCAATCTGTCACAGGAATAAAGCGTGAACAGAATCACGAGAGGACCAAGGCCAAGGGTGGACGTCTCCACTGCTTTGTTGCTGGCTGTGAGGAAAAGAATACAGTGGAGGACAGTCGTCACCATACCCCAGATCAGTTTCAGACCTTAGGGGCCGAGGATAGGTTGAGACCTGGTGCCAGGAATTTTCATGCAAGGTGTGGAAGCCCTGGGCTAAGCCACACAAGGTCAATGGGAATAGAGAACTCAAGCCTTGAGAAAAGGGCAAACTGCCAAGAATGTAAGCAATCCAGCCCACAATTAGGGAAAACTTTCTCCCATAAGGGGTACTCACCAAGTTTAGATGAGGCCAGTGCTGGGTGCTGGTTAGGGCGCCTTGGCAGATGGACACAAGTAGATGCCATGGTGAGCACTGGGAGTACGAGAAGAGGATAGAGAGCCCCCAGGAGCTAAAACCCCATGGAAGGGGTGGAAGCTACCCTTGGGAGCGTTCCCTAATTATATCCCACTTCTGACACCAGTTGAAAGACTGTCACTCGACAGGCAGAGATCTCACAGACCAGACCACCAAGTTTGTATGAAAGGACTTTATTGGTGAGGGATGCTGCAAAGCAGCACCAAGGAGGAGAGAGAAAAGAGAGAGAGCCAAAAGAAAAGCGCACTGTTATATAGGTTCAGTTGGGAAAGTCTTAGAATGGTGCCGGGATGGTGGAATAGCCAATAAGGAGTTACTGCTCTAGCGGGGAGCCAATAAGGAGTTACTGCTCTAGAGGGAAGAGCCATTAGGGGCAGGCCATAAGTTTGAAATTTTCAGTGGGTAATTGGGATAGGGAGATGAAGTAAGTTTTGCTGCTGGGAGATGTTTAGTAGGCAACTCCCTGTGCTTAGAAAGGAGTTGTAACTTTAAAAGTGAGACAGCTAGTCTTAGTCTGTTGAAAGCAGGAAGGGACTTTCTGGGGAAGGGGCTTTCTCTGGGGCAATTACCTAACACTGATTATGAATGGTTTTTAGTTCAATATATTCTTTAATTAGTCAAAATTTCCTTAGCTCTTCTACCACAATTCAGTCACATGGGGAAACCTAGATGCACGGTAATTAGGCCTAACCTGTACAGCCACTTATTAGCTACAATTTTATTGTATGGAAGATAAAACATAAATTTTGGTCAATAATTGTCTCACCTTCACCATCAGAAGTATCTGTCAATTCCATACCTTGTTCTTAGATACTGCGGCCCTACTTGTGTTCTTTAAATACAGCATGACCTTCCTTTGCTTATGTTGCTGACTTTTCTTTTTTTTTTTTTTCTTGCAGTTTTTGGCTGGGGCTGTATTTAAACCCACTACCTCCGGCATATGGGGCCCACACCCTACTCCTTTGAGCCACAGGTGCCGCCCATGTTGTTGCTGCCTTTTGTTCATGGCTATCCTCTACCTTCTTTCAAAACATACCTGAGAAATCTTTTCCTGCAGATGGCAAGCACTGAACAGGATTGATAAACAGCCACCCCATAGGATCTGTATTTTTCTGTTGCAATAGGTGTTAGATTCAGTTCTATGGTGTGTTACTTAAAGACATCAATCTTTCTCTTTCTCAATGGGCCCTTAAAAACACAGGCATTGAAACTTTGGCTCATTTAGAAAGATTCCTATTACAAACTTACAGAAATACTTTTTGTTATAGCAATCAGATTTAATATTGTATAAATAGTTGTGATCATACATCTAGCTACTTAGAGTTTGTTAAAGAGGGACTTTGTGTTTGTTTTAATCATTAGTGCAGCTTATCGTCTCAGTTACTTGGGAGGCTAAGGCACGAGAATCACTTGAGCTCAAGAGTTTGAAGTTGCTGTGAGCTATGATGACATCATGGCACTCTATGCAGGGTGACAGAGTGAGACTCTGTGCAAGAAACAAAAACAAAAACAAAAACAGAAAACCTTAGTGCAAATTTACAAAAGAGAGTGATACAGGGTTCCCTACATTCAGAGCTTTAAAAGGGACCCTGCTTTTCAGGCCTAAGCAAATAGACTTTTTCTTTCCAAACTGCACTCTCTGAATATAAGCAAGACAGAAGAAAAGCAGTTTTTTCCGTATTTCATGTAAACTAGGCCTCTTCTGAAGTTGACCTCCTGCCATTTTTTTTTTTTTTTTTTGCCCTGTGCTGGAAAAAACTACATTCATTTGTTAGTACCCTCATACATTTGCTAATCAACATTGATGTCTGGGCTGGGCGCCCATAGCTCAGTAGTTAGGGTGCCGGCCACATGCACCAGAGCTGGTAGGTTTAAAACTGGCATAAGCCTGCTGAAACAAAAATAAATAGCTGGGCATGATAGCAGGCACCTGTAGTTCCAGCTACCAGGGAGGCTGAGGCAAGAATCTCTTGAGCCCAAGAGTCTGAGGTTGCTGTGAGCTATGATGCCACAGCTGTCTACCAAGGACGATAAAGTGAGACTCTTTCTCAAAAAAAAAAATGAAGTCGGCCATGTTCTGGCCAAATATAATTCTCAAGATCTTCCTATTTACAAAGTAGTATATAATCCCTAGACAAAAAGACCCACACAGGGACTTTCCAGTTGGATCTTTCCTCCTCTGCCAGAAACATTGGTGCTTTTCATTCCTTCTATTCCTTGTATCTAAAAAGCCTATCTTATCACTGACCTCTGTGGTCTATGGATTCATTCTTTGAATCTCTGAGACCAAGGACCTAAGGCAGAAAGAAATTCCATCAACAAGAGCATAATAATTTTTTGCTTAATTAATAAAAAACTTTCTTTCTTTGTTTATTTTCATGCACTAGACAGCAAATCCCAAGTTTCCTTGCAGTTTAGTGTAGCTCTCCAACTGAATTCAGATCCACAAAATATAACCAGAGTGACATGTGTCAATGTCATGCCTGGACCACAAAAACTTCCTTTATGCAACTCTTTTCTGCTTTCCCTTGACTACAGACTTACTGTCAAAGCCCAGAATAACTTGAGAAGTTCGTATATTTAAAACTTCCAGAGCTGGGTTGCTTGATGCTGAAGCAGAGTTCCCTACCACCAAAGAGGAACAGTTCCATTTAGTTGTTTCATAGCTTAAATTATTTTTTACTTTTTTAATTAAAGGCTTGAGGTTAGTAATGAGCTTAGCATTACTCAAAATAAAATGGCCCAAAGTTGATCAAAAAAGGATGTGTGAAAATTAAAATCCTTTGCTAAGGCTAGTTTCTCAAAATGGAAAAGTTTGCCCTAATTTAGTTGAAACTCAGGTATCCAGTTGTCAGGACTAGTGATACACAGGGAATCATCCTTGTGCTGTTGTTTCCTATAAAGCTATGCTATACCAACTCCCAATTAGGATCATGGAAGTTTGGAGCTATTGGTTACAGCAGCTAAACTTACCAAAACAAACAAACCAAAAAACCTGAGATAAGATCAATAAAAGGATTTTAGAACAAATATGTTTGATACCCTTGATGGTACAATGCTTTTGACTATAAATAAATTTTCATAGTCTCTTAAATAAAAAAATGCAGGCTGCGTGCCTGTAGCTCAGGGGTTAGGGCACTGGTCACATGCAGCAGGGCTGGTGGGTTCAAACCCAGCCCAGTTCTGATAAAACAAATAAACAAAAATTAGCTGGCTGTTGTGACAAGCGCCTATAGTCCCAGCTACTAAGGAAGCTGAGGCACGAGAATCGCTTGAACCCAAGAGTTTGAGGTTGCTGTGAGCTATGATGTTACAGCACTCTAACAAGGGTGACAAAGTGAGACTCTGTCTCAATAAAAAAATAATAAATAAATCCAGAATCACAAACAACTACAACCATACTGTTAAAAACAAATACATCTAGCTCAGCGACTGTGGCTCAATGGGCTAAGGTGCCAGCCATGTACACCTGAGCTGGCGGGTTCGAATCCAGCCCGGGCCCGCCAAACAACAATGATGGCTGCAACCAAAAAATGGCTGGGTGTTGTGGCGAGCACCTGTAGTCCCAGCTATTTGGAAGGCGGAGGCAGAAGACTCGCTTGAGCCCAGGAATTGGAGGTTGCTGTGAGCTGTGATGCCACTGCACTCTATCCAGGGTGACAGCTTGAGGCCCTGTCTCAAAAAAAAAAAAAAAACAAATACATCTGGCCATATCGATGAAAAACTTATTTGCCTTGAGTATGAAATTAAGTGAAGAACAAAGATACATATCTTTAAAATTCACAATCACTAGCTAGCCTTTATGTAACAAGTCATGTGAAGCTGCTTAAGTGTACAGGGTCAGGTTATGAGTGCATTGTGTTCTCAGTCTTTTTCCTCATTTCAGTTTCACCATCCTTAGGACATGTTCTCTACTGGTATGGATGTGACTGTTGCAATTCCACATAGCACTTCCTCAAAAAAGAGTGGAGGCATACATATAGCACATGTGCCTGTACCTATACTTACACACATGCACTCAGTAAATCCTTTCCTAGAAGCACTAAAGATTTTCCCATCTCCAGATATAAATAATATGTCCACAAGTATACCAATCAGAAGGAAAGGAGCATGGAATCATTATGAATATCTACTAATCAAAGTTCATCATTTGTGGAATGACTCTCCTTCCATGGAAACATTGTTGCATAATACACAAACAAAATAGAAACCTGTTTTCCTTAAACAAGTAGTTCTTAAAATGTAGCAGAGCAAATGGCAAATATCACAGTACCACATGAAAATTTGTTACCTGATGGTGGGGCTCTACAAATTTAGTTTTAACTATATTTCCAAGTGATTCCTAAACATGTTAAAATTTGAAAACTGCTATTTTGCATGTAAAAAAATGAAAGTCAAAACAAAACAAAATGAACAAAGAACTAAAAAGCTATAAAATCCAGAAAGACTATAAGGTGAGGATGTACTATGGTGAGTAAGATTTGAACAAATTTGAGAAATTGGGAAGAAGAAGTAGATGTGGAAACTGATTTTTGAAGACTTGGGATGTTACAACATGAACGTGTATAAAGAGGGGTATAAGATTGAAGAGATTCAACTTATCTCCACACAACCGTAGGGAGACTGAGGACTTAGTCATGTCAAATTCAAGAAAGGGTAACGTTGAAAATTAGGAAGTAAAATGAGAAATGCTTGAAGGTCTATATTCAGAAGTCTATTCACCCATCCTTACTCACTGCTTCCTTGGAGAGGACACGGGATGGGAGATTTCTTCCATTCAAAGCTGACCAGAAAGTTCTTGAGATTCAAAACACAATATTCATCAGGGAAGGACAGGTTGAAAAGTAACATTGGGGCGGCACCTGTGGCTCAAAGGAGTAGGGTGTCGGCCCCATATGCTGGAGGTGGTGGGTTCAAATCTGGCCCTGGCCAAAAACTGCAAAAAAAAAAAAAAAAAAAAAGGTTTGGACATTTGGCGGTGCCTGTGGCTCAAAGCAGTAGGGCACCAGCCCCATATGATGGAGGTGACGGGCTCAAACCCAGCCCGGGCCAAACTGCAGGAAAAAAAAAAAAGAAAGAAAAGTAACATTGAATATCAAAACTACTGGATTTATACTGCCTTCTGGCTTTTCCGAAACAAAAGTTCAGCCGTTAGGCCAGGGGGGTGGTGGCTCACACTTGTAATTCTAGCACTCTGGGAGGCCAAGGTGGGCGGATTGCCCGAGCTCATTGGTTCAAAACCAGCCTGAGCAAGAGCAAGATCTGGTCTTCGGCTGGCACCTGTGGCTCAAGCAGCTAAGATGCCAGCCACATACTCCTGAGCTGGTGGGTTCAAATCCAGTCCGGCCTGCCAAACAACAATGACGGCTATAACCAAAAAAATAGCTGGGCATTGGCAGGCTCCAATAGTCCCAGCTACTTGGGAGGCAGAGGCAGGGGAATTGGTTGAGTCCAGGAGTTTGAGGTTGCTGTGAGCTGTGATGCCATAGCACTCTACCCAAGGTGACAGCTTGAGGCTCTGTCTCAAAAAAACAAAAAGACCAGACCTCATCTCTACTAATAGCTGGGCATTGTTTCAAGTGCCTGTAGTCCCAGTTATTTGGGAGGGTGAGACAAGAGAATCTCTTGAGCTCAAGAGTTTGAGGTTTCTGTGAGCTATGATGCCACAGCCCTCTACTGAGGGTGACAAAGTGAGACTGTCTCAAAAAAAAAAAAAAAAAAGTACAGCTGTAAGGAAGCCAAACCCAAAGCAAAAACTTGCTCTGTGGTATGCACCATTCTGTATCCTTTGTATACAAGGTAGACAATTAAGTTCGTAAACTGGCCACCATGAGCTTATATTGGTAGCACCGTATGAACAACTCAGTAAGATTTCCTAATCTTCGTACATCAATGTCTCACAACTGTGTTCCTGTCAACATGTGTCTTGTTGAGTGGTGTTCGTTATTGCTGTCATGAGAATCTTGAATTAGATTACCAAACAAATATTAAATTTCTTGTTAAACTTGGCAAGAGGGGAAGTGAAATCAGGGACATGTTAGTCTACATTTATGGGATAATGTCACAAAGAAAATGATAATGCACAAATAGATTAAATGTTTTTCTGAGGGGAGAGAAAGTGTCCCTGATGAAGACAGGTCAGGTGGCCAGTAACGAGCAGAAATGATGAAAACATTGTCAAAATGTTTCCAGCTGTACATCAAGATCATCAGCTGACCGTGAGAAGCATAGCAGACCAAGTAAACATCGATAGAGAAACTGGAAAATCTTAATTGAAAATCTTGGCATGAGAAAGGTGTGGCTCTTGCATCACAGCAATGCACCATATCACACAGCACTGTCTGTGAAGGAGCTTTAGCCAGGAAACAAATAATTATATTGGAATATCCTCCCTTACTCACCTGATCTGGCCCTCAAGGACGTTTTTCTTTACCCAAAGATAAAGGAAATATTGAAAGTAAGACATTTTGATGACATTCAGGACATCAAGGGTAATATAACAGCTCTGATGGTCATTCCAGAAAGAGTTCCAAAATTGCTTTGAAGTGTGGACTAGGTATTGACATCAGTGCATAACTTCCTACAGGGAGTATTTTGAGATTGACCTTGGCGATATTAGCAATTAGTTACGTAGCACTTTTTCTAGGATGAGTTCACAAACTTAATTGTCATACCCCATATTTCCACTTCCTGAAAGCTCATAAAAATCCTATGAGGTAAATACTAACACTATCCTAGTTTACAGATTTTAAGAAGGGACATTTGCCTGATAAATTTCATAAAGTCACAGGGATGGTAAGCTGAAGAAAAAGTATTTAGACCCAGGTGGTTTGGTTTTCTTTTCACCTTTTTCCATCTTATTTTTTTTTCTTTTCTTTTGGTTTCTTTCTTTCTTTTTTTTTTTAGACAGAGTTTCACTATGTCACCCTTGGTAGAGTGCTGTGGTGGAACAGTGCACAGCAACCTCAAATTCTTGGGCTTAAGTGATTCTCTTGCCTCAGCCTCCCAAGTAGTTGGGACTATAGGCACCTGCCACAAAGCCCAGCTATTTTTGCTGTTGTTGTTGTTTAACAGGCCCAGGTCAAGTTCGAACCCACCAGCCCTGGTGCATGTGGCCAGTGCCCTATAACCACTGAGCAATAGGTACTGAGACCATCTTATTTTTTCAGTTTTTCTCATCTCTCTCATTTCCAATCCAGTGTTTCTTTTCTCTTCTCTGCTCTCTCTCTTATTATGTCTTTAGATATTTGTTAATCTTGGTTAGCAAGGAAATGAGGAGGAAAGTAAAGAGTGGAGAAGGTAAGGTTTTACTTCTTTTCTGTATATGCAGCTTTATTGTCTGAAAGCTCATGTTACTTTTGCAAGTAAAAACTTTGAAAGAAAAAAAGAACAATGAATCCTTTAGATCAATAAATATTTATCACATGTATCTGTGCCATTTATGAGTTTGGAAAATTAAATATTCTAAACGAATCTGATTGGTTTGTCTCCTAAAACATTGAAACATTGAAGCATTTCTGGTTTTTATCCTTGCTTTTGTAGTCCGAGCTGTTGGTATGATATCCAAGAAAACTTTGCCAAAGCCAATGTCAAGGATGTTTCTCCTTTGCTTTCTTCTAGGAGTTTTATGATTTTAGGTATTACCTTTAGGTCTTTTATCCATTTTGAGTTGGGTTTTGTGTATGATATAAGATAAGGGTTCAAATTTCTTTCTCTTATATATAGAAATCCAGTTTTCCCCCACCACTATAGTTAATTGTTGTGTAATGTATTAAGAATTTTTGATGCTTTGGGGGAGATGGGCTCTCTATTCTGTTCCATTGGTCTATGTGTATGTCAGTATCATATTGTTTTGATGTCTGTAGCTTTGTAATATAACTTTAAATCAGAAAGTTTGATTCCTCTGACTTATTTTTCTTCTAAGAATTGCTTTGGCTATAAAGGGTCTTTCATGGTTCCATATGAAATTTAGGATAACTTATCTATTTCTGTGAAGAATGACATTGGAATTTTGATAGGAATTGCATTGAAGCTATATATTGCTTTGGGTGGTATGGACATTTTAATAACATCAATTCTATATCAAACTAAAAAGCTTCTGCACAGACACAATTATCGAAATGAAAAGGCAACCTATCAATTAGGAGAATAGTAATTGCAAGCCATTTAGGGTTTAATATTCAAGATTTATAAAGGGCTCATATAATGATGTAACAAGAAATCATGTAATATGGTCAAAGGACTTGAATAGACATTTCCCCCAAAATTACATTAAATGGTAATGGGTATAGAAAAACATACTCAACAGAAATTATTAAGAAGGAAATGTAAATCAAGACCACTATGAAATACTAACTCATACCCATTGGGATAGCTATTACCCAAAAGACAAGAGATAACACATGTTGGTAAAAGTGTAAAGAAAAGAAAATCTTTGTACACACTTGGTGGAAATGTAGCTTGGTGCTGCCATTATGGAAAAAGAGTATAGCGGTTCCTAAGGAAATGAAAAATAAAAGTACCATATGGCCCAACAATTCTTCTTCTGGGTATTTACCCAACAGAAATGAAAACATCTCATAAAGATATCTGCACTCCCATGTTGATTGTAGAAATATTCACAATAGCCAAGATAGAGAAACAGTCTGGGTGTCCATCCATGAATAAATAAGACTATATATATATTTACCATGCATTTATGGACTTGGAGGATGTTGTGCTAAGTGAAACAGGAAGAAAAATATTGCATTATATCATTTATATGTGGAATCATAGAAAAAAAAATGTCAAATACCTAAAAGGGAGGCTCAACACCTGTAGCTCAACGACTAGGGTGCCAGCCACATACACCAGGGCTGGAGGGTTTGAACTCAGCCCGAGGATGCCAAACAACTATGACAACTGCAACCAAAAAATAGCCAGCATTGTGGTGGGCACCGTAGTCCCAGCTACTCAGGAGGCTGAGGCAAGAGAATCACTTAAACCCACGGTTTTGAGATTGCTGTGAGCTGTGATGCCACAGCAGTCTACTGAGGGCAACATAGTGAAACTCTGTCTCAAAAAAATAAATAAAAATAACTAAAAGGGAATCCTATCCATCCTCCCTCTCCAAAAAAGAAGATCTAACTTCCGTCAGGGAAAAGAGGTGCTGACCACTTCAAATTGCTTCCTGCTGAAGATGGACAGTGAAATACCAGGTGGATCCCTCCAGTTTGGGGCAAAATGTCAAAGTATTCTCTTCATGAAATTGCCCAGGCCTAGGAAACTTGAGTCCCTTGTCCAGTCTTGAATGGGGGAACCCTATATCACTAGAAGGGGGCAGTTAGGTTTTCTCTGGAGAAAGGACAATTGAGGTTCACAACAGAATCAGGTCTTGGGCTAGAACCCTTTTCACTGTTTGTGGCCTGATGACATCATCTCTTGAAGACATAAATCTAATTAACACATCATCTGACAGCCGAAGATTGCCTTTTAAAATTAAAAGTCCAGTAAAGTTATGAGAAGTATAACAATTAGGGCTCTTCCCAAAATTAGCTTAATTGCCTCTGGGGTTAGAAGGGCTACAGCTTCTAACACCCATAAACAGTGTGGCCATTTATTGGCCTAGGTATCAATTTCTTTACTATGATAAGCTATAGGTTGTAAAACTGGACCCTGGTGTTGGGTCAAGACTCCTAGGGCAATTCCAGTCCGCTCTGGATTAAATTGTTGTCTAGTAAGAATACTTAAAGCAGAGGCTTGTAAAAGAGCATTTTTCAGCTGTTAGAAAGCCTTATCTGCCTCCTGTTTCCATTTTAGCCTGACCAGGAACTCTTTTTGAGTATTTTAAATTAAAGAATAGAGTGGTTTAGCTATTCACTATGTCCAGGAATTCGGAGCTTACAAAAGCCTGTAATTCCTAAGAACCCTTGAAGTTGTCTGAGGGTTCGAGTTTTAGGGTGAGCCAATATTCATTCTCCTCTTTCCTTGCCCAAAGCTCTGTTCCCCTATGAACGCTGGAGACCCAAATAGTACAGTTGAGCTTGGGTAGCTTTGCAGCATTCTTCTCCATCTTTTCCTCCCAAAAGAATGTCATTTACATACCAAATAAGAGTCCCTGTGGGATATGAGAAGCAACTCAAGTCTTGGGCTAAGGCTTGTCCAAACAAGTGAGGGCTGTCCCTAAATTTCTGAGGTAACACCGTCCATGTAAGCTGGGTGTAGAAGACAGAGGGTCCTTCAAAAACAAAAAAGTATTGGGAATTCTCATGAAGAGGAATGCACAAAAAGTCATCTTTTGAACTGAGGACTGTGAAACAGGCAGCTTTTTCAGTGATTTGAGATAATAAAGTATATGTATTGAGAACTATAGGACGGGGAGGAATGACTGCTTCATTTATAATGCGAAGGTCTTAAACTAGTCTCTAAGTCCCATTTGGCACTCCTTCTATTAATAATTTCTGTCACTTTAGATTCTGTATTATGGTATTGGCCCATTCTCAGCTTTTGCTCTTAGAGGGTATTGTATTTGATTGGGATAGACAGTGAGATTTTTTAACTTAATTTGAACCAGTTGAGCATATTTTGCTCTTCCCATCTGTCTCTTGGTAGCCCATACTTCTGGGTTAATTTCTGACTCTAATAAGGGAAGGCATAGTATAGGTTCTTGTCCCATATTCACATAAATGGTAGTTAGTATGTTCTTCCCCAAAAGGGAACAGGACTTTCATGCATGATTAGGAAGGTGCGAGAGAACAGCCAGTCACTCCAATTGTAGCTTAAAGGCTGAGAGAAGAATTTAGTAACTCGTTTAGTTACAGATTTGGAGGATAGAAGGCTAGGGTTAGAGAATACAGAAAAAGTTGCTCCAGTGTCCAAAAGAAATTCTGTCTCCTGGCCCTCCACTATGAGGCAGAGGGGTGATGATACAAGAAGGAGCCATGAGCAACTGCCCCGGGCACCCTCCGTCCAGTTCGGGGGCTGATGAGATCACTGTCCTCCAGTGGTCACCCTTGCAGGACAGGGTGGACAGGGGCCCAGTGGCTTGCCCTACAGGCAGTGCTGGGTAGGGGCAATCTCTCTTGAAATGGCCAGTCTAACCACTTGTTCTTAGCTCCTCTGGCTTCCCTCTGCCCTGAATGGTCCCCATTTGTCAAGAGTGCCATTACTAGAGCTGCTTTCTTATTTCTCCTCTTCCTCCTGATCTCGACTATAAAAAACCTCTGTGGCCATTTTAAGAAGATTCTCCAGGTTATGATCGGGACTTAGAGCCAATTTCTAGAGTTTTCCCTAATGTCTGGAACACTTGAATGATAAATTTACCTTTTAAAATAATTTGGCCCTCTAAACAGTCAGGCAATAAATCATGTGTGTTTTCTCACCACCTCCCTAAGCCACTTTAAAAAGGCTCTAGGACTTTCATTTTTTTCCTGGTAAATAGTGGACAATTTAGAATAATTGATAGGCCTTTTCTTGGACATAAACCTTCCAGGATACATGTTAGAAAATGTTTACACCACTAGTCACCCTATTGTTTCTTACAGTCCCATTCAGGAGCCTCAAAGGGAACTGTCTTTACTTGGGGTATCTGTTCCTTTCCTCAGAGGATATACTGCTATTAGTATTAGACCTAAACCACTAATCACCCCACTTTTTTGCCTCCTCTAAGACTTCATTCTTCTCACTCAACGTTAAAGTTTGCACTAGTATTAGCATTCTATCTCTCCAAGAGAGGTCAAAGCTTTCTCCTAACCTTTGGAGAACATCTGTGTACCTATCCGGGTCACCAGAAAATTTTCCTAACTTAATCTTAATTTGTTTTAAGTCTGCCAGAGAAAATGCAGTGAATACTCACGCATTTCCCCTCTCACCATCCGCAGTCTCACCAAGTGACAGAAAGAAGGATACAGTTGCTTTCTGGGGGTCCCAACAGGCCTGGAAGAAACTCTTGTAGCAGACTCCTTCTTGGGGTTTTCTAAAGGCCTGGAGGAAGGTGTGGAAGAAGTGATGGCGGGTCTGAACTAGGTGGTGACAGTATCTATCTCAGGAATCCCTGGCTATTTGGAGAAGTTACTACAGCCAGGAAACCTGGATCTATCTGATGGGTTTTACAGTTGGGGTTGTCTCTGAGAAAAGAGAAGATTACACATAGATAATTCAGACCATTTCCCCTCTTGTTTACGATAATTTAGAGTGCTCTTTGGTGCTCATTCTTCACCACTGGTGAGTGGATACTAAGGCCAGGGCTGAGTGCAGAAGAAAACCATACATTCTTTTTTCAGGGTCGGGGGATCAAACATTGTCCCAGTGCTTCAGAATACAGCCTAGCAGGATGTTCCTGCAGCATGGGATGAAAAATCAGGTACCCAGGAGCCACAGTGGTCCCACCTGATGAAAGTTCTCTTGACAAGAGAACATGTTACCTGGGTGTTCCCTTAAATAGAGACCATTACCCATCTGTGGGAAAGAACAAACATCCAGTGTCTTAACCAATCCCACTCTGTGTTCCTGGGTTGTCAAAGCCTCTTCTGACCAACCCAGGAAGCCTTCCAGCCAAACTAAAGGAAGCATCCTTTAGCCTCCCCAAGCCCTTAGCTTGTTTGTATTTAGCCACAATTACCAGTGTAGGTCTTTGTACCCGAGGGCTCTCCTGTGCTTATTACTTGCCAACAGCACCGTCTAAGAAATCCAGTATCTGAGAGTCAGGTCCCACCTGATGTTAAGTTCTACCCCTTTCTACCCCTGCCATTGAGTATATGCTTGTCAATCAAAGTGGGGATGAGCCCCGCCCTGGAGAAAATGGCTGCATGGTGCTTGTAGGTGTAACCCTTTATAATTTTTACAAGCTTTTTCTAAATCACAGTAACAAAGAAAATAGAAAATAAGCTTTTTATCATGGACAGGTCTTAATGCTATGTTTTCCACCCTCTTTTCTTCTTCTTCCCCAAAAGTTAGCAAGGCACCAATAATCAAACTCAGTAAAAAACCAGGGCTGAGAGACACTTTAAAACTTTTGCTTTAGAGGGAGGCACCTGTGGCTCAGTGCATAGGGCCCCAGCCCCATGTTTGGAGGGTGGTGGGTTTGAACCCAGCCCCGGCCAAACTGCAACAAAAAAAATAGCCGGGCATTGTGGAGGGCGCCTGTAGTCCCAGCTACTGGGGAGACTGAGGCAAGAGAATTGCCTAAGCCCAAGAGCTGGAGGTTTCTGTGAGCTGTGATGCCACAGCACTCTCCTGAGGGCATCAAAGTGAGACTCTGTCTCTGAAACAAACAAACAAACAAACAAAAAAAACTTTGCATTACAATTAGTCACAACTAGCTTTGCTCAGTGGCAGTATGGTAGCCAATGAGGTTTATTTGAGGCGCGACTATTGCTAATTGAAAACTTTTCCCAAATACTCCGCCATGACGACTTGAAATATATTCGGCATTAGCAATTTTTGGTGGTCTCTATGGAGACTAAATTTAAAAAAAACAATAGAATTAGTCACAATTAAGTCAGTCTTAGAGAAACCTGGAAAGACTTTGAACCTTTCCATTTACATCAATAGACCAGAAAAAAAATCAAATATCCAGATCATTTTCTTGGCCTTTCTTCATTTTTAAAGATTTTCTTTTTTTTTTCCTTCTAAAGAAGAGACTGAACTATAGCCCAGTATTTAGGGCAATTCTTGCCTCAAGGGGTTGCCCTGGGTTCCTCTTCAACAGGTTCCTGGTCTTCCAGAGAAACTGTGCAAGGGAGTCATTTTGGAGCAGACTTCTTGGCCTCTAACCATTAACATAGTTCAGCTTTTTGCAGACACGTGGAAAAGTCAATTGAATTTAATTTTGGAGGAAAAGTCAAAGAAAAGGACCTTTCTGAAACACACTCATAACATCTAAAACAATCTCAGAAAAAGCCAGGACAAACTTCACTAAATATATAAAGCAACCCTTTACTGACATTCAAATAAGAAAATATATAAAGTGATCCTTTACTGACAAGCGAAGCCCGCAAACTACAAGGACAGAGAGGGAGGACGTGGCAGGGAGGGGTCCGTAGAGGTAAGTAGAAGTCTGGGACCCAGGAAGACATGAGAGGACAGTTTAAGAGCTGGGAGAGCACATTTTTCAGAAGGCCCTCCAGTGCCACGGGGGACCCCCGGACTTCTGGGTGCTACTTCTATGTGCCGGGCTCTCAAGCCTTCCAACATTCCTTTCTGCTCCTTTCTTTCGGAGCCAAGGGGAATTAGAAAGTTGATTCCCCAATAGCCTCTCACCTATGACCTGGAGGCTGGCAGCTGCACTTTGTGCTGTTAGGGGCTGACAGGCATTCAAATTGCTCTCCACTATCATGATCATGGAGAAAAACAGGAGACAGTTCAATGGTCCCAGGGCTTACCACAGATCTTCAATCCCCGAAGACGGCCCCAAATATGTTACCGGAATTTCTTCTTCAGTAGGTCGTTGGTCTTGGGAATTCTACGAATGAACCCACAGACCACAGATCAGTGGTAAGATAGGACTTTATTACACAGAAAGGAATACAGGAGTAAAAAGCACCGGGGCTTCTGGCAAACGGGAAGACCCAAGTCGGAAGCCCCTAGAGTCCTTTGTCTCTGTCAAGGGGTATATATTACATTTTGGCCAGGCCTTTCTAAAGTTAATGAGTGTATTAACACATGAATGAATGCAATTCCTCAGCTGCAAAAGTCTTTGCAGTTTTTGTCTCAGGGAAAGGATTAGGGTATGTATTCCGTACTCAAGGTGAAACCATCTAAAACCTTTCAGGCTGCTTTTTCCTGACCTTGCTCCAACCCAGAGGGTGTGGAAAGGGCAGCCTGTTAGTCCTTAGAGACGAGGTTCTGATTTCTGAGCTCACCTGGGCCTAAGGAATGAGAGGTGGTCCCTCTCCAGCCCAGTATCAAAAGCACACAAAGTAGCAAATATGTAGGATGAGAGCTATAGTTAATTATCATGCAATGTAGTCAGAATTTCTGCTGCTCTTGGGGGAGGGAGGATGGGTAACTAACCACCTGTCATGATGGACAGGTTAATTTGTTCCACAATTGTCACTATTTATGTATGTAATATGTAAATAACATATTTTATATTAATAAATAACAATATATAAATAATTTAACAATATATAAATTAATGATTTTTTTAAATAGAAAGGATCTGGGCACAATATTTAAATGAAGTAAGCTCTTAAGATAGGTAGTGATTAAAAATAAATTAAAAATAATAAAATATAAATTTGTTGAAAGGATTAAGACAGTGAGAGAGAGAGAGAGAAAAAAAAAAAGGAAAACAAACAACCCTGAACCCCCCTCATCAGCGCACTCTAAGAACTTCCTCTGCTTCCTCCACCTCCCACCCCAGCTTGAAAAGCCACGTGATTCTGAGGGATGGAGATGAAGGCCAGGACAAAGGACATTTCCTAGAGGAGGCCACTCCTCGGTTATTGACTGTACAGTCCCAGCCTGTGACAAAGCCCCAATCCATCGCTGTCCAAAGGCTTTGAGACTTTGTCCAAAGGGTAAGAAAGCAGGGGGCGGGGTGGGCGGGGTGAGTGGGAGTGGCGGAAGGTGGGGGCGTCGGTGGAGGTGGGTGCAGCTCGGCGCGGCGCCCATTCCCACCTACAGCTTGGTCTTCCGCCAGGAGTGACGCATGGGACCTCGGGGACAAGGGGAGGGCAGCCGTGTCCTGCACGTAAGGAACAGGAAACGAAACCAAGAGCCCTGCGTCTCCGCAGTAAGGTTACTCTGAGACTCTTTTCCCGCCTACTTGAGACTTGGTTGTGTGACTTCTGCCCCCTGCAGCAGTTAAAGGCCGCTGGCGACAAAGGAGTCACTACCAGACACCCAGGTCCGGGACCCCGGCCTTTCTCCGTCTGCGCGGGAACAGCGGCAGCACAGGTGAGCGAGCAGCTTTTGTCCTTTGCCTCCCGGGGCGTGGGCGTGAGTTTATACGTGGAATCTGCGAGGGTCCCAGGGCCAGGCGCATTTGATGGGCGCTGGACCCCGTGGGTTGTGTGTTCTAGGGTGGGGGGAGTGTTTGGAGTGAAGGTTGGGGCAGGGGTCCAGAGTCCTGGGAAGTGGAGCTCCAGCTGGCGCAGCGGCACGGTGACCTGCCCGGGAACATTCTTGCTACACCTGTCTCGGGACACCTGCGGGGCTGCTTCCGCTTAACTGCGTTACCTTGCCGGGAGGGAGCGGCCAGACTACTGGGGGTATTAAAAGGGAGGTCTTCATTAGTACTTACTTAACAATAAGTACTAATTGGAAATATTACTGGGGTCCCAAACTGTACGAGGTACTCTACGATACTAAAGCGATAAGAAAGGCGAGTCTGTACAGCTCACGATGGCTAAGACCGTTTGCTCCAGAGTCAGGCTGAGTCTGAGTCTGAACCCGACCTCTACTGTATTTCACCTATGTGGTTTCTGAGCCCGTTTCTTCACGTTTGCCTCATGTCTGAAATCGTGTATTAAAAGAATTACAGAAGTTATCGAGTCTATTACAGGTATTGACGTAATGTTAGTAACGTGCTGCCCGACATTGCCGGGGATACTCCGCGAAGTTAGCTGTCAAGGTTTTAGCTGTTTGCCGGAGTCCCTGCGGCTTCGCGCTCGCCATCTGCTGCCCATGTACGATTATTCGTGTGCTGTTACTCCTAAAAGTCTTGGCAAGGCTCCGTCTCACTTCCAGGAATGGTCATTGCATCTTCCGGTGTAGCAATTGGAGATGCGTGGCTATTTGCAAGTCAGACTTCCTTAATGAGACTGGTCAGGCACTTACTTGGTGTTCCTTTTTCTTTCTCAAACTTTGCTAACAGTAGATGTCTCTCTTAAAATGCAATAATAGGGCTCGGCGCCTGTGCTCAGTCAGCGGCTGGGGCTCCAGACACATACACCGGAGGCGGGTTCGAATCCAGCCCGGGTCAGCCAAACAACGACAATTACAACCAAAAATACCCGGGCGTTGTGGCAGGTGCCTGTAGCTCCAGCTACTTTGGAGGCTGAGGCAAGGGAATCACTTAAGTCCTCGAGTTTGAGGTTGCTGTGACACTACGGCACTCTACCCAGGGTGACCTAGTGAAACTCTGTCTCACCAAAAAAAAAAAAAAAGAAAGAAAGAAAGAAAAAAAAAAAGCAACAATAGGAGGGATTTGAACAATCAGTAAATTCAAGGAAATGAAAAGCAAATGAAAAACAAAATGAATGGATTTCTGCTCCTGGGCAGAAAAGTGGCAGTTTAAAATTGTTGGGTTGGCTCGGCGCCTGTGGCTCAGCGGGCTAAGGCGCCAGCCACATACACCTGAGCTGGCGGGTTCGAATCCAGTCTGGGCCCGCCAAACAACAATGACAGCTGCAACCAAAAAATGGCCGGGCGTTGTGGCGGGCACCTGTAGTCACAGCTACTTGGGAGGCTGAGGCAGGAGACTCGCTTGAGCCCAGGAATTGGAGGTTGCTGTGAGCTGTGATGCCATAGCACCCTAGGGTGATAGCTTGAGGCTCTGTCTCAAAAAAAAAAAAAAAAAAAATTGTTGAGTTGTAGATGACACGACCTTTGGTAAAGGAGTTTGGAAATGGGTGATGTGAACCGGCCCCTCAGCACCTCTCCATCCCCTCTCCAGGGCCTCTCTCTCTTCTTTCTGTTCTCTACCCACATGGATCTCTCATTTCCTTGAATGAGCCAGGTTCTAGCCAGTCTCAAGACTTCTACCTGTGATGTCCCCTTTATCTGTTATGCTCTAGTCCACGGCACCCCCACAGACCCCCGCCTCCACAGCATAATGATTTTCAATGTCCTTCACTTCTAAATCTGACTTTGCCGACAATTTTCCTCCCTACCACCATCTAAGTTAGTGCTCTCTTCATAACCCTTTCTTATAACATCATTATTTGATGCAGAGGGCCTCGAATTTTCACTAAGATATTTGTCTCGCCTAGTGTCTAATTTTAGTGCTGTGGTGTCCGGTCTATATAGAGCCTTGCAACCCACACCAGCTTTATACAAAGTGGATATTTTATATGTATACATTTGTATGTACATAAGTATATGCGCACTCTATAGCACTACTATGAACAGTGCTAAAAAAGAAGGAAAACCTTTTTTAAATGTGCAAAATTTACCCCTAAAACATAAACCAAACAACAGGAAAACTACGTGGTATTTGACTTGTGGAACCTACGTTCTGCTTTTTGTTTACTACTCCAAATTCTTCCCCGCCCGTTAGCCTAGTATCTTTTATTTTCACTTATGGGTAGGAAAGTAAGGACCTAGAAGTCTTGTGATTTATTTTAGAACAGTGGAGTTTTGCTAAAATAATTCAGAATATATATCTCATCTCGGCTTATGAAGAACAAGAACTGGTTTACCTTGTGTTTTGGGGGCATCGGGAGGAGGTTTGTTCTTAGGCAATTAATAAGAAAATTCAGATAAATCACTCAAATCTAGTTATGCCTAGTTTATAGACACATAGGCTTTGGGATCTTCCAAAAGTAGGGATATTTCCCCTTTGAGTTCTCTATTTGACATTAACACTGCTTTGAAATCAATAAGAGAACTTGCAGGATGTGAGAAAGGATTGATTGTAATATGGATTGTGAAACCTTAACTGGAAATTCCCTGTGCTGTTTTTCCCTTTCTTTGGTGGTAGTGGTTTAAAATGACCAAATATAGCGGGGCATTGTGGCGGGCGCCTGTAGTCCCAGCTACTCCGGAGGCTGAGGCAAGAGAATCGCCTAAGCCCAGGAGTTGGAGGTTGCTGTGAGCTGTGTGACACCACGGCACTCTACTGAGGGTGATAAAGTGAGACTCTGTCTCTACAATAAAAAATAAAAATTAAAAATAAATAAATAAATAAATAAAATGACCAAATAGTCCAGAGCCTCGGTGGGAACTTAGTTCTGATCAAGTGATTTTTAACAGACACACAGTGATTTGTACATATATGATGAGGAAATTGAGACATCATATATTATGCATGTATCAGTGTATCTTTATTATTGAAATTCTGTTGTTTGTCCTGAAGTATTTATGAATGCAACGGTACAGTCTAGAATGACTATTTCAGATCTTTGTTTTGTTACTTTGTAAATAGAATTTTTCTCTTTCCCTAAAGTGTTTGTGAACTTTTTAACAAATAAGAGTGGTCTCATTGCTAAAGAGTTATGTTAAATTAACTCATTCAACAAGAACATACTCCGCTGTTCCTCAAACTGAGTGATGCAAGGCTTAGAATAGACTCAAGTTTGAGAGAACCAAAAGATAATTATAACAGCAAACAAGTGAGTAGGCATCTACATGGTAAATGACTTTATTTATCTGGTTTATGGTACCTTATTCTACTTAGCACAGGGACAGGTACAAAGATCACTTAACATTTTGCCCAAGATCTTATGATGTGAGATAAGCTCTGAGATGTTATATAATTGCTAACATTCTAAAACCTCTAGTATAGTGCAGACCCAGATTTTATTCTGTAGTGGTTTTGTCAATAGGTGCTCATCCTTCCTCACATGTTTTAAGACTTAATGTAACTAAGTGGGAAGAAAAAGAGCAAATAGGAACAAATGAGCACTGTTAGATAATCTGCTTAGATTCCCTTCCTGTGAATTCTGTACAAGGAAAGAATGATCTCTGAGCCCATAAAAAGTAGATACTGTGCGTATGCAGCCTTGGCGCTCATTTGGCAAGGACTTGGAAATATATGTTACTCCATGCTTAAGATCCTCCAGATGTTCTTAAAATTATGCATAGCATTAGTTTGTGGATTCTCTGTTTTTCTAGCAGACTCTTTATTTTGAGCTTGCACTGAGCTTACCAGCCTAAAATAGCTAAATGCTAAGAAGAAATATTTTTAAATCGTAAGAAAAAGTATTGTCCATCGTAGATGTAGGGATTTGCAAATCCAGAATTTATGAAAATATTTTTTCCAATGTAATGGTATGTTTGCAAAAAATGAGAAATAAACACTTGCCTGTGTTTCTCCTCTTAGATATCACTTAGAATTTTTTATTAGCTGTTACTTAGGGCCTTTCTGGCATTGTTGGCAAAGTAAGAACACTGAAACAATAGTTGCATAAAATTGCTGTTAAAATTAGTTAAAGGCCAGGCTAGGGAAGGTGGCTCACAACTATAATCCTAGCGCTCTGGGAGACTGAAGCAGGTGGATTGCTTGAGCTCAACAGTTCAAGACCAGCCTGAGCAAGAGTGAAACCCCTATCTGTAAAAAAATAACCCTGCACTATGGCAGGGGCCTGAATTCCAGCTACTCTGGAGGCAGAAGCAAGAGGATTGCTTGAGCTCAAGAGTTTCAAGTTGCTGTGAGCCATGATACCGTAGTACTCTACTACTGAGAGTGATGAAGTAAGACTGTCTCAAAAAAAAAAAAATAAATTAGTTACATGCCATAGAATTCTTTTTAAAACTAATTGTAAAGAGTGGTGCCTTATATGGCATTTTTACAATTATAAAAAACTTTATAGATGAGTAGTCCGGCATGTTAATTAAGGGATACTACCTCCTTCTACTCCAGAATTTATCAGTCTTTTTTATACATCCATTAAATTATTCTTTTTTTTTTTTTTTTTTAGGTAGAGTATCACTATGTCATCCTCTAGAGTGCTGCAGCATCACAGCTCACAGCAACCTCTAACTCTTGGGCTTAAGTGATTCTCTTGCCACAGCCTCCCAAGTAGCTGGGACTACAGGCGCCTGCCACAATGCCTGGCTATTTTTTTGTTATAGTTGTCATTGTTTAGCAGACCCTGGCCCAGTTTGAACCCACCAGCCCCAGTTTATGTGGCCAGCGCCCTAACCACTGGGCAATGGGCACTGAGCCAGTTAAATTATTCTTAACATGTTTTAAGACAATGAGTATTAATTTTTTTTTTTCAAATTTGAATTTTGGCTTCCTCTGTTCTCACTGAGTGTATTTAAAGTTAATGAATTGGGGCTTGCTATTCCTTATCTGTAGAGCGAACATTATTAATACCCTCACACCATGCCCCAGGACATATTCAGTGGTCAACACATGTGGCCATCTGTCTTCCCTGCATACATCCTATGATGAAGAGCATGTGAATTTGACAGACATAACCTGACCATTTGTATGTCTAAATTTAGTCCCTTTTTATAGTCCTGTAGATGATAGAACCTAAAGTATGTACATAGCTTTGAAAACTTTTAGACTACCTTGGTCACCCATGTTTATTCACTTATCAATCACTTTGTGGATTAATTGCAGAGAAATATAAATTTTAATATTTCCTCCCTTCTGACTTGAACACATAGCTGGTTTCTGACCAGTTAATGCAAAGCTGGTTCCTGTTGTTCTAAGAAAATTCAGGAAGTTAAATCAGTAACACAGACACATTTTTGGATTTATTCCAGGGTCAAGTAAACACATTTTGACTTATTCAACCATTGCTTTACTTCTTGAGTCAATCTAATTCAGAAGTGACTATAACTGGAACATTCCTAAGAGTTTCACAAGATTTTGAAATTTTATGCTTAAAGTCAGCAAATGATAAATAATTTTGAAATAGAGAGGAAGAATGTGGTTTCTTCCTTAGGAACCCCAGAGTTTAGTGGAGGGTGTAGAGGAATCAGGTGACTTTGGTAACATTTAGGAATGCTCATTAGGAATAGTTGCTAGAAGGGCAGTCAAGACTGGAATGTGCCTTGGAAGGAGAATGGCTAATTTGTACAACAAGAATTCTTTGCCTGGTATGTTTACTGTAATGAGCAGGCATGAAGGGGATTGGGACCCACGGTAAATAGCGGGAGTTCCTTGTGGGAACAACTAAAATGGGATCGAGGCATTGGAAGGCAGGTGCATTAAGTGGAATGTTTATTGTTATTTATGTTTCTGTAGAAATAACCAAGTACAAAGTTTCACTTGCATTGTCAGGGTACTGCAGCAATGCCAACTGAAAAGCTGTTGGCGCGTGTTGATGCAAAGAGCAGAGTCAAGCCTTCTCAAAATTGCTGTTCAAGTTGGGCAAACCAGGTCCACAGGACCTGTGATTTCCAGAGATAATTGCAGTAGGGTGCCCTGAAAATTAATCTTTATTGCTCTCCTGCTGTATCAGTCCCAGAGCCCAGCCCCAGGGTTGAGCACTGGACCACGTGCTTCCTTTATGTTGTGTGCGCTGTGAAATCTGTGTTTTTTAGTTTGGTTACTATTTGGGGTCTTAGGCTCACAAGGTTCCTTCATGGCTTTCTACTTCACTGGACTCTTCTTTCCAAAGACTTAGAAAATGTTCACCATCATGGGCTGACCAACAACTTCTGAATTCCTACTCAGAAATACAATAAGGGGAATGGAGTCAAGTCCAAAGGGCTTCAATGACTGGATAAGGCTTAACTAGATAAAGGAAGAGGAATGACCTGTGAGAGTGCCTGTGTAGTTTTAGAGACCTGTACATTTGGAAACAATATGTTAATATCAGAACTTTCTTTTCAGAACTATTGATACCATGGACAAACAAAGTAAGTAATCTACTGTAAGTGGTTACTCTGCTCCCTGTAACATTTATCTGCTGGTAACTCCTTTGTCATAATTTTTTTTTTTTTTTTTGTAGAGACAGAGTCTAGCTTTATTGCCCTCAATAGAGTGCTGTAGCTGTGGCATCACACACCTCACAGCAACATCCAACTCCTGGGCTTAGGCGATTCTCTTGTCTCAGCCTCCTGAGTAGCTGGGACTACAGGTGCCCACCACAACACCCGGCTATTTTTTTGTTGCAGTTCTGCCAGGGCCGGGTTTGAACCTGTTTGAACCTCAGTGAGTAGGGGCGCTGGCCCCATATACCAGGGCCGGCGCCCCTACTCACTGAGCCACAGGCACTACCCTGTCATAATGTTTTAATCATTATGACACAATCATTAATCAGTTTCTGAAAATATAAAATTTAATCTGTGTTGTTTATATGCCAAAATCCAATGTCTAGTCCAGCATTTTGAAAATGGAGAAATGTCACTGATTTTTTTTTCCATTAAAAATAAGAAAACCTTCTCTAAAAAGTACTGGACATTGTGGCAGGTGCCTGTAGGCGAGAGAATTGCTTGACTCCAAGAGTTTGAGGTTGCTGTTATCTGTGATGCAACAGCACTCTACCGAGTGGGACAAAGTGAGACTCTGTCTCAAAAAATAAATAAATAAACAAATAAATAAATAAATAAGAAAACCTCAGAGAAAGCTAAGAAATTTGAGGTTTATTGGGAAATATATTGTATAACATATACTATATTCCATCCAGAACAGTTTTTCTCTGTGCATTTTATATGCATAAAGATTATTCAAGTCATGCTAATTAACATATAATAAATTTAAGATGTCAAGTCATTGTGACAAAGTCCTCAGCTACATATTCTGATATATATTTCATTACATACACATGCAATGTAGGTTTAAACAAATGCCAATTATTATGGTATTTTTTTCTCAAGATAATTGTAAATAAGACGGATATTTATTAAGCATAAAATGAAAGACTTTGTCTTTTAAAAATTTTAAGATTTGGAAAAAGAAAAACACTACATAGCCAAAATATAAAGATATGGTTTAATGAAATGTTTTTCTTTATTCTCCCTTTTATCTTTTTTTTGAGATAGTCAAAAAATATTTCTCTCTCACTGCAATAGCAGCTGTCTAGACATGTTAGATAATCTTTAGAACTGGACCTCTTACTTTTCCCATGTGAAATTTTATGATCTTTTTATTTATAAAAATCAAGGCTTTTAAAAAGTAAATTTATATTGAATTAGGCTATTTTATTAGCAATAAGCATTAATATGCTTACACTCAATTTAAAAACATTCATTTAATCAATTTAAAAATAAACATTCAAATATGACATTTGATCATAGTTAACTTATTTTTTTTTTGAGACAGAGTCTCACTTTGTTGCCCTGGGTAGAGTGCTGTGGCGTCATAGTTCCCAGCAACCTCAAACTCCTGGGCTTAAGCAATTCTCTTGCCTCAGTCTCCCAAGTAGCTGAGACTACAGGTGTCTGCC
>CAUYRH010049086.1:0-28954 GCA_963574655.1 Perodicticus potto | reverse complement strand
CGTTTGTCAGAGTGCCATTACTAGAGCTGTCATTCTTTTCTGTTCCTTTCTCTCTTTTTCCTCCTTTCTCTCCAGATCTCGGTTATAAAAGACCGTAGTGGCCGTTTTAAGAAGATTCTCCAGGTTATGGTCTGGGGCTATAGCCAATTTCTGGAGTTTTCTTTGGATGTCTGGGGCCGCTTGAGGGGTAAATTTGTCTTTTTAAAAATATCTGGCCCTCTATGGAATCAGGTGTCAATTGGGTGTGTTTTCTCATTGCCTCCCTAAGCCTCTCCCTCTCTCTCTCTCTCTCTCTCTCTCTTTTTTTTTTTTAATTATTAAATCATAGCTGCGTACAACTAATGAGTTTTTGAACATGAAGTTCAAAATGTACAAGACTGAGGATTTTGTTGACAGAAACCTGATAGTTTATCACTTCTAGCCTTCACTTCTGTTTCCACAGATGAAGAGTCTAGTCATCAGCTTTTGTATTACTTAGCATGGTAGTGCAATTAGCAGAGCCAAAAGCATAGAAGTGGAAAGTTAGTGCCCTAGTCATGTGGATGTGCATGCATGTATGTGTTTTAGGTTGGGTTCCCTGGATAGTTGCCTATAGAGAAATTCCAGGAAGAACACTTGAGATAAATCAATAGGGATGTGGAAAATGCGGGATGAGGCAGAGGAAGAAAATGGCTTACTACTTGATTATACCTGAGTCCTCAGCTAACCCCGTAGGAAACTTCAGTGGATCTTTGAAGTTCCCCACATTGAAATGAATGAGTGAGGCTTTTGCATTCCCACATCAAACAATCACTAGCAACTGTCTCCAATCCTGGGAGGGGGCACATGTCTAAGCTCCGTTAGTGATGCTACAGAGGAGTACCCAAGGCTGAGTAATTTATAAAGAAGGGAGATTTATTAAGCTCACAGTTCTGCTGACTGGAAGACAGAGCATCTGGTGAAAGTCTCAGACTCTTCCACTCATGGTGGAAGTTGAAGGGGAACCTGTGTGTGCAGAGGTCACAGGGTATGAGAGAAAGCAAGAGAGAAGAGGTGCCACCCTCTTTTGAATAACCTGCTCCTGTGGGAACTAACAGTGAGATCTTCCAGCCCGAACATTAATCTATTCATTAGGGATCCACCCCCATGACCCAAACATCTCCCCCTGAGCTCCACCTCCAATGTTTAGGATCAAATTCCCGCATGGTGTGGAGGGAAAGATACACAAACCATAGCAGAGGGCACTCGCCTTGTTGGATGCAGCTGTTGGTCCTCAGCAGCTAATATTCTGATCACCAGAGTACCAGTGCAATCCACTCTTTGCATTGCACAAATCCATTTGTTTTTAATAGTGTTTGCCCAGTGTGTGGAGAGCTCCAGATTCTTCTTAATCTTGTTTTTCTGGAAAAACTTACAAGAGAAAGTTTATACACTGATCTCATTAATTCTTCCTTCATTATTTTTTCAAGATCCCTCTTGCTCTCAGCTAGCACTGTTTCTGATCTGTATAGCTTGTCTGTTGGGTGTCCTAGATCTGCATTCCTGAGGAATCTGAACCCCAAATACCATGTCCACCTTATGATATACCTGCTCTACTTGCCCTTTTATAAGTGGTTGTGAGAGCATTAAGAGAAGTCCCATGGAGACTTCTGACTGTCAAACACAGTTTTCTCTGTCCTAACGGAGCCACTGCCTCCTCCTGATAACTAAGACAAATGATTCCTGCTACTTTGATGACTCCTTTTTTTGTTCTGATGCTTTCTCAGAAAGAGGAGGCTAAAGTAACTCTTCATCATCTGGTCTTAAAGTTCAATGGGATTATTAATGGTGTCCTCCAGTGCAAGCATTCCTCCTAAAGGAATCAGAATCTCTAGATTCACAGAAACTCATGGGGACAGAAAGCACAAATTTCCCTTGTAGGTCACTGACAGTAATAGCAAAAGGGCAACTTGCACTTCTTGGTTCCTATACACGTGATTCCTGTCTACAGGGAACACAGCATTATGTAATGTACAGTGATTTAAGATGAATGTCACATGCTGGAGGATAGCATCCTATCCTTGAGTATTATATACAAAGAATCTCAGTTATATGTGTAAGATGCAACCCCCACAATCCCCACCATTTTGGTGCATGGGTGGCTTTGGGGTGGCATGGTGTGAGGCAGGACTCATGGACTCCCAAGAGTATATACGCATACTGGCATTTTCTTTGCTGTTAAGCGGATCCCTTGAAATTCCTTGAAGCAGATCTCTGAAATTCCTCAGAGAGTTGGCTCAGCCAATGCCTTATGCATGGGTGGGAGAGGCAACTACATACCTGGAATACAGATTGCCTCTGGTCAAAATGAATCACTTTCCCTTCCTGGGTGGAAAGAACAATTCATATAGAAGTTTGCAGCCATGTAACTGGTCTTTCTCCTCAAATGATGCTACCTTACTAAGAATCGAACATCAGTCTCTGCAGCTGACAGGGTGGATCTTTGGCAGTGGCATCAGCTTGACCATTCATGCTATGAGAGCTCATGCATAATTCGTGTCTCTGCCACCACAGCCCCTCTGTTTATAGGTCAGTTGTATCACACAGGGCTGGTCGATAAGAGATGGCTCTTAGTGACTAAGTCTGTCTTCTTGAGTTGCCATATTTGTATTTAAGGAAGGTCCTGATGGTGGACCTGAACACGCAATCTGGAAGTCTTCACTTCCAGTGACCACTCCTATAGTCCATCCACAAATCGCTCTTCCAGACCTCCTCTTCTTGATTTACAAATCTTTCTCTACTAGGCTCCAACCAGCCAAGCCAAGTCATTCCCTCACTAGAGTCTGTGTGTACTGCCATCTCTTACCACTTCTCTTTCCACCTTAAGTGGATAACCAAGGAATTTGCCCAGAGCTCTGACTGCTGTTTGTTTCTTTTACTGATATCTATCAAAGCCACCTCTGAGTGGCCATGGAGCTCTTGTAGCCATAAGTGAGTACCAAGGAAATGGCACCATTGTGAGAGTTGTGAATGACAAAGGTGCTCTGGGTTACCTACATATGAGGCTGACATGTACCCTCTGTCCCAGAAGGGGCTCAGTCTGCATGAAGGTCATCTGTAATAGGATGGATTGCTGTGAGGCCTGATTACTGATGTGACAGGATGGTAGTGCACAAACTCACTATAGGAAGGAATTACGCACATCCTTTGATGGCCATTACCAGACACTCAGCGTCATACAATCCTCAGAGAACTTGAGTGGATGCTTTGTGAGGAATGTTTGGTTTTCTGCTGCAGATGGCATGGCTTTCTTTGTTCTAGATTTCTATACAGTTGTCTTTTTACATAATACAAAGATCTAGAACTTTATGGTCTGTGAGGACACATGGCCTATGCAGCAAGACTGCTTCCACCTTAGCTTGGATGTATTGGAGAGCTATTTTCTGCTCCCCCACAACTAGAAGTCCTCCATATCTGTGAAAGGGTCAGAGTAGGAACCCCATGTACCGAGTGTGCCACCACAAGAGACCAAAGAAATCTTCAAGCATTGTGAGTCTTTCTTGGTGGTAGAAAGTGCAAGATATGATAATTTATTCTTCATGTTTGGAAGGGATATTCCAGCATGCTCCAAAAGAACTCTAAAATCATCACTGATGGGGGGCCCCTGAATAGTTATAGAATATATCCTACTCTAGAGAATGTAGATTACCAAGACCTCTAATAGGCTTACCAACTCTTCTTTATTCAATCTTATCAACATAACGTCATTGACATGAACAACAAAATAATATTCTGTGAAATACCCAAATGGTCTGGGTCCCTTAGGATTAGATTATGACAGAGAGTGAGAGAATTAATATAGATTGAGACAAAGTTGATAGTCTATACTGTTGTCCACACAGGATGAATGCAAACTGCTCTGAATTCTCCACCTGATATGGAAATCCAAAGCACATATGCTAGATCAATGGTCACAAACCATGTGGCAGAAGCTGTGTTAATCTAATTTATCAATGATATACCACACATACAGCCACTTTGGAAAACAGTTCAATGGTTTCTTAAAAAACTAAACATAGCCTTGCTATATGATCCAGCCATTGCCCTCCTTGAGTTAATACCCACAGCAGCTGTAATTGGTCAATTTTGTTTTATTGCCCTGTCATTCACTAAGATTCATCTGGCTCTTATAATGTTTAAACTGGTGAGTTAAATAGGAGAAAACTAACATG
The DNA here is from genome assembly GCA_963574655.1 of Perodicticus potto. Taxonomy (NCBI): domain Eukaryota; kingdom Metazoa; phylum Chordata; class Mammalia; order Primates; family Lorisidae; genus Perodicticus; species Perodicticus potto. The sequence goes on along the minus strand of CAUYRH010049086.1, from coordinate 24,764 downwards.
CACCAATAATGCATTCCTTAGGCCTTGGAGGGTAACACGAATCTCTGGTATTTACCTGGAATGGGGTATTGTTTCCAATTTTCTATATTAGCTAGGAGCGAAGACAATTTTAGATTCTTTCACTTGGTCTTCCCCACTGTAATAATTCTTACTGCACAAATGAAGCAACTGATGTGAGGGGAGTGTCAACTGCCAAAGTATGTTCATTTCAAATAAGCATTCAAGAGAAATAACTAATAGGTTGTCTTTGGACCCATTGAATCTATTGTGAACCAGAGCTGGCCCAGATTCTATTTATTCTCTAGCCCTTATAGACTTCGTGCTTTTGATCCCTGGGGAATAATGTCAGTTCAGACCCTGGATTCACAAATCCTTGAAAGGTATGCATATTCCCCTTCTCCCAGTGTGTAGTTACACTAATGACCCCACAAGTCCCACTGGGGAACACTGGGAGAATTACTGTTGAATAGACTTGCCACATTATGGCAGGATCTGCCTCATAGAATTGCCCTGTCATTTGGTAATGGGTCTGAACCTTTCAACTGGCTCAGGGCTAAAATCTGGAAGATGACCATGGCTTTGTATAAAATAATCTGATTTCATGTTCCTGATTATGCATCTCTTATTTCTTTTGCTGACATAAAGTAATATCTTTTTTTTCAATGTTTCTAAAAAGACTTTATTTTTTAAGAGAAGCAATAGGTTCACAGAAAAATTGAGCAGTGAGGACAGAGAATTCCCATATGCCTCTGCCACCACACATGTACAACCTCCACCACTATCAGTATCCCATCCTAGCTCTCTGGTGTGTTGTTTTAATAGATGTACCTATTATTATCATTGAGAGTCCATAGTTTATATTAGGGTTCCCTCCTGGTGTTGTACATTCTATGGATTTTAACAAATGCATAATGACATATGTCCACCAATGTAACATCCTACAGAATACTTTCATTGCTGTGAAAATCCTCTGGGCTCTGCCTGCTTGCCGCAAACTCTGGCAACACTGATATTTTTACTGTCTCCATAGTTTTGCCTTTCCCGGAAGGTTATGTACTTGGAATAATGGAATGTGTAGCTTTTTCAGATTAACTCCTTTTACTTAGTAGCATGACTTTACAATTCCTCCCTTTCTTTTCATGGCTTCGTTGCTTACCTTTTTTGTGTGCTCTTTAATATGCCATTGTCTGACATACCACATTTATTTACCCTTTCACCTACAGAAGACATCTTGTTTGCACTGAGGTTTGGGAAATTATGAATAAAGCTGCTATAAACATTTATATGCAGTTCATAAGTTTCGAGTCCTTTGGGTATTTATTCAAGGAGGAACAATAGCTGGATCTTATAGAAAGGCTATGGTTAGTTTTTTAAGAAACCATTGAACTGTCTTCCAAAGTGGCTGTACATTTTATACTCTCCTCAGCAACGGCTGCTCCACATCCTTGCCAGAATTAAGTGTGCTCAGAGTGCTGCATTTCAGCCACTCTAAAACATGTGTCATGGTATCTCATTTTAATATGCATTTGCCTGATGACACATGGCATCTATGTCTCTTTGGTCAGGTGTTTATCAAGACTTTTGCCCATTTTTAATAAGGTTGCACATTTTGTTATTGTTGAGATTTCAGAGTTTTCTGTATAGTTTGAATAACAGTCCTTTATGAGATTATCTTTTGGAAAATTTTCTCCCAGGTGTGGCATGTCTTTTCATCCTTTCAGTGGTGGTCTTTCAAAAGAAGAAGTTTTTAATTTTAATAAAATACTGCTTATCAGTTATTTATTTCATGTGCTATGCTTTTGCTGTTTTGTGTAAAAAGTGATCATTATACTCAAGGTGCCCTAGATTTTCCAAAACATATTGTCTAGGAGTTTTATATTTGTGATTTTTTATATTTAGGTGTATGGATCATTTTGAGTTACTTTTTATGAAGGATATAAAATCTGCATCTACATTAAATTTTTTACATGTACATGTGAATGTCCACTTGTTCTAGTATTATTTATATATTGAAAAGACTATCTTTGTTTCCTTGTACTGCCGTTGTCCCTTGTGAAATATCAGTTGACTATATTTATGTGGATATATTTCTGAGCTTGATTTGTCTATTCTTTCAACAACACCAAACAGTCTTTATTACTATAGCATTTTAGTAAGTCTAGAAGTCAGGTCATGTCAGAACTCTGCTCTTCTCCATATGGGGTTGGCTATTCTGAGTCTTTTGTCCTTCCATAGAAACTTTAGAATCTGTCTGTGATATCCACAAAGTTACTTGCTGGGATTTTGATTAGGTTTGTGTTGAATTTCTAGATCAAGTTGGGAAGAAGTGACATGTTGGCAATATTGAGTCTTCCCATCTGTGAGCATGGAATATCTCTTTATACTTTAGTTCTTGATTTATTTTTATCAGCAATGTGGCTTTCCTAATGTAGATCTTATACATATATATTTGATTCATATTTAACTATTTCATGTTTTGGGGTGCTAATGATATTTTTTTGAATGCCCATTGTCTTGCTCCCAAGGACTCTGAGTTCATTTATCTCTACAGCCTTCTTAAAGTTGGGCTCCTCTGACTGTAGTTCCAACCTTGCCATCTGCTATAGTTTGAATGTGCCTTCCTAAGTTCACGTGTTGGAAACTGGATTCCCAGGGCAGCAGTGTTGGCAGGTAGGACCTACTGGGAGGTGACTAGATCATTGCTATATCACCCTCAAAAAACTGGGGTAATGATGTTATTCTGGAATTGAATTTGTTATTCCAGATATGAGTTCTTTATAAAAAGATAGGTTCTATCCCCTTGGCTCCCTGCCTGTCACCTTCTACCACAGAATACACAGCAAGATGCTAGCCCTTCGATTGTGGTTTTCCAAGACTCCAGAGCCATGATCCAATAAATTGGTTTATTAAAAATTAATAATAAATACCTGTGTAAGGTATTCTGTTATAGTAGCACAAAAGCGACTGAGACACCCACCATCTATTACAATGATTTTGTCAAGCTTTGTTTCTGATAGTTTGGCACTAACACCTGGCATCTGCTATTTTACTCCATTTTCACTCAGGATACACACCTGTTTGACAGCATTGCCTCTTATTAACCCTAGCCTGTAGTTGGCAACCACCACTGAGCATCTCAGCAACACTCATGCCATTTTGACTGTTATATTTCTTGTTATTTTGGTAAACGGAGTATCCTCTTGGTCTCTTCCTTGAAATAGTCAGCTGATACAATTTCCAGATTTATTCTATTCTTACGTGTCCAATTCTTTCTACCTTTTGATTATTTTAAATACCACCTTCCATGGCAGTTCTGGCATCTTCATGAAAGCCATTGCTTTTGCTAATGGCTCTGCAATCCATATTACAAATGTATTAACAATGTCTGTTAGGTTTCCCCAAGGTGATAAATCCTGCAACATGGGAGAGTGCTCCATATTCATGAACTCTACCTTTCTAACTTTATATTCTGTACCATTTAATCCAGCATTTTAAGAGTGCAAGGCATTGGAAGTAGCTCTTAGTAGAGGTGGGAACAAATAGTGTCTTATAAGGCACCTGCCTTATTTGAGGCTTCTGCATGATCTGTAAGTAAGGTGGGCTATGTACATTTGATAGGGCTATATTTTAAGAGGAGTGGGCCACTTTGTCAGACCCAGCAGGTTTAAGGGAATCTAGGAATTCAAGGTTATGAGCTGCATATATCCAGGTATTCCAATCCCAAGTCTGAGGATCTCACTAATTTTATTTGGCCACCCACACAGGCGTGTGAGACCTGGCAGGACTAAACACTATCTATGAAGCTTTATTACCCTCAAAATTAAATCTTGAGCCAGGTTCTCTGCTCGGTTTGCCTTCTAGCTATAGGAAAATTATATCAAGGGCATCATCCTCTGGTTTTCATATTTTGCCTGAATTAGTAATTAACCTCTCTAAGTCCAATATTATCTCTTTTAGCAGATCATCAGTGCTTAGCAACAGCTGCTAAACTCCCAAATCCTTAAATTTATAATTTTCTTGGCAGAGGATATATTGTAACAGCCAGCATATCCACTGGTATTTCCTCTAAGCGAGGGTTTACTTTAGTGAGTTTAAAGAGCTAGACTGTTATTGCATAGCCGTGGTTTTTATGCACCACCCATTGCAAGTAATGGATCCTTAATTTCATGGATCCTGGTCCATAATTTCAATTTAGAATCCACTTCCCAGAGCCACTCCTAAAATTAGGAAACAGAATCTGAGGCAGAGGGTTCAGTGATATAGATAGCAGTGTATGTGTTTCCTGAATCCTCTCTTTGAGACTAAGACACTCATTACTCCAGTTATCAAGAGTGTTGCCTGCTGATGGCTCAAAAGAAAGTCTTTCCTGATGAAAAAAGAGCTGCCCCACCAAAATCAATGGGCCCTTGTAAGAGGCATCAGACATTCAATGACTATTCCTTTTAGAAATGCAAGGGCCTAGACAACCCCTTGCTTCAATCAGGTAGACTATGAGGGACCATCCAGTTGTGGGACTGGATGAAGCCTCTATTGCAATTGCATTGCGGTTCAATTTTTTATCCATTCACTCTTACTTCCTTAAAGGTACTGACACTGAGAACACTTACCAATAAAGATTTTTCATACAAATCTCTGCTTCCCAGGAATACAACACCTAATATAAACACACTAAATTTGTTGGAAAATGCTCTGGAGAACTATAAGAAGGTGAGAAAGACATGCTAGGACAAAAGATAAGGTTGACCTTCAGCGAAGCTTCAAATCTAGTATTAGGGACTCCTATGGGGAATGTAGCTGCCCCTAAAATTCCCACTTAGAATTTTCCTAATTTGAAGTATCACTCACTTAGCAGAGAATCATAATCTAGATGAGGTGGTTCTGATTAGTTTCCAATGAAGGACACAGTTGTGAGCATCAGAAACAAATATTCCTACCAGCTGGTGGATGGTCCATTAGCCTCAAAGAGGATTTTTGGATGAGTACTACAGTATTCAATTCAATTCAATTCAATATATTAATATGAATTGAATTGAATACTAATTTAATTTAATACTAATTTCAATATATTAGTATGTGTGCTTTATCATTTCTGTATTAGCTAACAAAATGCTAAAATTATTATAGACTTCAAATAAAAATATTTAAAAGTGAGTATGAGTTTCTCTGCCCTTAAGATCTATAAGCATTAGCAAGCAACCCATTGTTGTACTTGTGAAAAATCAAAGAATTTCTCATCAAAGCAGAATACGTCCTCTTCATTAACTATGGCTCTGACCTGATTTATGAGCTGTCACACCATACCATGTGTGATGATTAGTTTTATAAGTCAACTTGGCTATACTATAGTACTAACATATTTGGTCAAATATAAGTCTAGATATTTCTATGGGGGTAATTTTTTAGATGAGATTAAAAGTTGAATCACTAGACTTTAAGTAAAGCCATTTATCTCCCATAATATCATAGACTTCATTCAATCATTTGAAGGCTATAAAAGAAAAACACTGAGGTCCCCTCAGGATGAGGAAATTCTGCCTCTACAGATGCAATATTAACTTTTACGTAGATCTTTAGCCTGCTGATCTACCCTGAAGATTTTAGAATTTCCACATTTTGGCGTTGAATCACAACATTAGTCTATTCCTTAAAATAAATGTCTCTCTTTTTCTTTCCCTAGATTCATTCTCTCTCTCTCGCTCTCTGTTTTGTTTTTCTGGAGAACACCACACTATACCAGACCAAGTGTTTCTATTTAATGCTATATCAACTGAACTAAGGCTTTTTCCTTATACATACACACATGTTCACACAAGGCCATAGTATAAATAGCAGATTTTCCTAAAAGTTAGAAGAAGGAAGTGTATTTTTCTGGGACACAAATAATTTAACATAAAATATTGAAAAATCTTGTAAAGAACTGAATATATAATACTTGTTCAATTAAAATGAAAAGCTAGGATTGATCAAAATTTTAAAACAAAACAATAATAGAACTGGACTTATAGATAATTCATATCTTGACGTTAATAGGTAAATAAATTAAATAATTTGAGCAAAAAATTTATTAAGGACCTGGAAATTATAAAGATGAATCAAATGAAAATTTTATTTATTTTTATTTTTATTAACTCATAAATGCATAGATCATGTATACATTAATGCATTTACGGGGTAAAATGTGCTGATTTCATATAAAATTAGGAATGCTTACACCACACACGTTAATATATACCTCATCTTATTTACTTAATTATTATGTTAGGACATTTATACTATATACTTAATAAATCCGCATGAACCCTTGCATTATGCACCATAGGTATGATCCCCCCACTTACCCTCCCTTGATCTGATATCCCCCCTTTCCTCCCTCCTTCATCCTGGGCTATAGTTGTGATCTATTCTTCATATGAAAGTGTGAGTGATTGCAATTGGTTGTATAATAGTACTGAATACATTGGATATTTTTTCTTCCATTCTTGAGATACTTTGTAGGATATGTTCCGGCTCCATCCATGTAAATGTAAAAGAGGTAAAGTCTCCTCCATGGAATATTATTCATATTAATATTAATTATTATTTTCTTATTTTAATAAATAATTATTTATTAAAATTAATTATTTTCATTAATGAAATTATTATTTTATTAATTATTAATATGAATAATATTCCATGGAGGCGATTATAATAATTAATATTAATATCTCTTCCATAATATTATAATAATTAATATTAATATTAAGATCTCCTCCATGGAATATTATTCAGTCTCTTTTAATACTGAATAATATTCCATGGTATACATGTACCAGAATTTATTAATCCATTCATGGGTCGATAGGCACTTGGGCTTCTTCTATGACTTGGCTATTATGAATTGAGCTGCAATGACAATCTGGTGTAAATATCTTTGTTATAAAGTGATTTTTGGTCTTTTGATGTACACATAGTAAAGGAATTGCAGGATCAAATGGTGGGCCTACTTTTAGATCACTGGGTATTCTCCAAACTTCTTTCCAAAAGGGATGTATTAGCTTGCACTTCCACCAGCAGCGTAGAAGTGTTCCCTTTTCTCCACATCCACACCAACATCTGTAGTTTTAGGATTTTGTTATGTGAGCCCCTCTTACCAGAGTTAGATGATATCTCAAAGTGGTTTTGATTTGCATTTCTCTGATGATTAAAGATGATGAGCATTTCTCATGTGTCTGTAGGCCATGCACCTATCTTCTTCAGAGAAGCTTCTGTTCAAGTCCCTTGCCTACAATGAAATGGGATTACTTGTTCTTATCTTATTAATAAGTTTGAGTTCTCTATGGATGCTGGTTATCAAACCTTTTTCAGAAGCATAACCTGCAAATATTCTCTCCCATTCTGAGGGCTGTCTGCTTGCTTTACTTACTGTGTTCTTGGCTGTGCAGAAGCTTTTTACTTTGGTCAGATCCCAGTAATGTATTTTTGGTGTATAGGTATAGAAGGGACTTTTCTTAAACTGATAGAGGCCATCTACAGCAAACCCACAACCAATATCATTGGTTGAATGAAGTAAAATTGAATGGAGTAAAATTGAAAACATTTCCACTCAGATCAGGAACCAGGAAGGCTTAGCCATCACAATCAGGTAAGAGAAGGTGATCAAGGGTATACAAATAGGGTCAGAGGAGATCAAACTTTCACTCTTCACAGATGGTAAGATTTTATACCTGAAAAACCCTAGGGAGTCAACTACAAAACTCTTAGAAGTAATCAAGGAATACAGTAGTGTCTCAGGATATGAAATCAATACTCACAAATTAGTAGCTTTTATATATACCAATAATAGTCAAGCTGAAAAACAGTCAAGGACTCTATTCCCAACAGTTGTGCCAAAGAAGATGAAATATTTGGGAATTTCCAGTAACAAAGGATGTGAAAGATCTCTATAAAGAGAATTATGAAACTCTGAGAAAAGAAATAGCTGAAGATGTTAACAAATGGACAAACATATCATGCTCATGGCTGGGTTGAATCAACATTGTTAAAATGTCCATATTACTCAAAGCAATTTACAAATTTAATGCAATCCCTGTCAAAGCACCACCCTCATACTTTAAAGATCTGTAAAAAATAGTACTTGGTTTAATATGGAACCAGAAAAAAACCTCAAATAGCTTAAAACATTACTCAGAAATAAAAACAAATCAGGAGGAATCACGCTACCAGACTTCAAACTGTACTATTAATCCATAGTGATCAAAACAGCATGGTTTGGCACAAAAATAGAGAGGTAGATGTATGGAACAGAATTGAGAACCAAAAGATAAACCCAGATACTTATCATCATTTGATCTTTGATAAGGCCATCAAAAATATAAATTGAGTGAAGATTCTCTATTTAAAAAATGGTGCTGGGAGAATTGACTGGTAACTTGGAGAAGACTGAAACTGGATCCTCACCTTTCACCATTAACAAAAATTGATTCTCATTGGATAAAAGATTTAAACTTAAAACATAAAACTATAAAGATTCTTGGTGGGAATGAAGGAGAAACACTCGAAGAATTTGGCCTGGGACAATGCTTTATGAGCAAATGAAAATTTTAGAACTGATAAATATAGTAACAAAAATTATCCAATAGGTGGCTTTAGTATATATTTTATACAACTAAAAGGAGAACTTATAAATTGGAATATAGCAAAGTGTTTTGAGTCTTTAGCACTGAGAGTAAAATGCAGAAAAGAGCCTAAGAAAAGTGTGGAAAAACACTTGAAGACATCAGCCTGGGGAATGATTTTATGAGGAAGATTTCGTGGTAATTGCAATAACAAAAATAAATAAGTGGGACTTTATTAAACTGAAAAGCTCTGTACGGCTACAGAGACAACAGCCAAAGTAAATAGACAACCTTCAGAATGAGAAAACATATTTGCATATTACATATCTGACAAAGGCTTGATAACTAGGATCTACAGAGAACTCAAATTAATCAACATAAAAAGAGCTAAAAAATCCCATCTGTCACTGGACAAGAGATATAAACAGAACCTTCTCTAAGGAAGACAGGAGAATGGCTAAAAACATATAAAAAAGCTCAAAATCCCTAATCATAAGAAAAATGCAAATCAAAACCACCTTGATATATCACCTAACCCCAGTATGATTAGCCCACATCACAAAGCCCCAAAGCTGCAGATCCTTGCTGGGACGTGGAGAGAAGAGAACACTTTATACTGTTGGTGGGACTGTAAATTAATACAGTCTCTTTGGAAAGAAGTATGGAAACTCCTCAAAGAGTTTATATTATATCTCCCATTTAACCCCACAATCCCACTACTAGGCATCTACCCAGAAGCAAAAAAGTCATTTTATCATAATAACATTTGCACAGGATTGTTTATCACAGCTCAATATACAATCACTAAGATGTGGAAATGCCTATTAACTCAGGAATGGATTAAAAAATTGTGATACATGCGTGCCATGGAATACTTTTCAGCCATAAATAAGATGGCAACTTTACATCTTTTATAATATCCAGGATGGAGTTTAAACACATTCTTCTTAGTAAAGTATCACAAGAATGGAAAAGCAATTATCCAATATACTCAATACTAATATGAAGCCAGTAGATGATCTATTGCATTCCCACATAGGACATAAACTCATTTCAATTTAAGTTGGGGGAAGGATAACAAGGGAGAAGAAGGGGGAAGGGGTTGGGGTGTTCTCACTAAATGGGGATGGGGTGTTTGGCACACCTTTTGTGTGGGGGACAAAACCACAAGAGGGACTCTACCTCACAAAATAAAATATTTTGACCTGGTTGTTTTACTTTCACATTAATCTGAAATAAATTTACTTAAAAAAAATGACATCATATGTTCAATGAATCCCCTAAAATAAAAAAAACATTGTAACATACACAACATACACCTGAGTTGAGTCTAAAGGAAGCCAGAGAATGAGAGGAAGCCAGAGAATGGGGCAGTAGCAATATGGAAAAAAGATAATTTTTTTTAAACTGGTGAAAGACATTAAGTCACAGATCCAAAAATCACAAAGAGCCTAAAGTATCAAAAGAGTAAAGTATACAACAGCTTAAAGTATACAAAAACAGTCACATCTAGGTAAAAACTGTAAAATTATGTGAAGAAAAAGGAAAGGAAATTTCTTAAAAATAACCAGAGAAATAAAGATTCCCTAACTTTAAATGAGCAATTTGATGCCTAATCACTGACTTATTAATAGAAACAATGGAAGGCAGAAAACATTTGCTAGACTACTAAAAGAAATGAAGTTTTAACCACCCTTCCACCCCAAGATACTAAAAGAGTTCTTCAGGAGTATGTTTTCAGGTGAAGAGAAGGGAAAAAATAAAGAGTTGAGAAATAAATTAAGGGTGGAAACATGGGAAAATTTAAATGAATATCTTTTATATATGAAAATCATGTCTCATATTGTTTAAAATACGCAAAGAATAAAAATATATAACAATGACAGCACAAAGTTTCTGAGAAGGCAAATACAGTTAAATAAATATGTGTTTTCATTATCTGGGATGTACTTAAGTATTGATTTATAATGAATTAATAATTGAAGTATGTCAATTGTGATGCCTAAGGATGCCATTGGACTGGTAGCAAGGGAACACATAACTACTGAGCTTGCAAAGGGAATATTTGGAATTACCTAACATACTAAGTCTAAAAGAAGGCATTAAAGAAGGGCAGTGGGAACATAGAAAAGATAGTCAAGAGAAAGGCCAAAGAAAAGTACTGATTTAAATACAGTGGAGAAAACAAAATGTTGGAAAAGATATCACATACAAAAAGTAACTTAAAGAAAGCTCTATTAATATGGTATAAAGCAGATTTTTTAAAAGATACGTTTTAGTATTGATAAAAAGAATATTTGGTGCCAGGCACAGTGGCTCATACCTGTAATCCCAGCACTCAGGACTTCCAGATCAGCCTGAGCAAGAGTGAGATTTTGCCTCCACTAAAAATAGAAAAAATTAGCCAGGCTTTGTCTTGGACAGCTGTAGTCTCAGCTACTTGGAAAGCAGAGGCAGGAGAATCTCTTGAACACAAGAGTTTGAGCTGGCTGGGAACTATGATGATGCCATGACACTCAACCTGGGGGAAACAGTGAGACTCTATCTCAAGAAAAAAAAAAAAGACATTTTATGAAGCTAAAGCATCAAGCAGAAGATATATAATTCTACATTTGCATGCTCTTAATAATATAGCCCCCAAATATGTAAATACAACATTTTCAGAAATACAAAGAGAGGCAAATCTATAGTCACAATTGGTGATTTTTTTTTCTTTTTTGAGACAGGGCCTCACTCTGTCACCCAGGCTGGAGTGCAGTGGCATCATTATAATTCATTGCAACATCAGACTCCTAGGCTTAAGTGATGTTCCTGCCTCAGGTTCTTGAGTAGCTGGGATTACAGGCATGCACCACCATGCCCAGCTAAGTTTTCTGTTTTTTGTAGAGATGGGGTCTTGCTCTTGCTCAGGTTGGTCTCGAACTCCTAGCCTCACCTCCTTCTACTTCAGCCTCCCAAAATGCTAGGATTACAGATTTTAATACATTTTTCTCAGTAACTGATAAAATAAGTGGACATAAAATAAAATACATATAGAAGATGTGCAAAGCTCAATGAAAATCTAAATGAGGAGCGCTTTGCAAAAGAGATATTCAAATGGCCAAGAAGTATATGAAATAATGCTCAATTTTATTAGTCAGCAGAAAATGAAAATGAAGGCCACCAATACAAAAGCTACATAGCCAATAGCTTAGTTTGACACAATTGACAACAATATATGTTGGTGTGGCTAGAACTCATATGTAAAGCTCAAAAACTTGCTGATTAGAGATTAGCTGGAATAATCACTTTTGAAAAACTGTTGGGCATTGTTCACCGAACTTGAATACACACATTGCCTATGACCAGAGAATTTTACCCCTCTAGCCAGCAGAACATCAAGAAAGATGTACAGATGTTCACGACAGCTACAGTTGTAAAAGGAAAGGACTGTAAATAACAGAAATGCCCATCTCTAACAGAACTGGGAAATTGATTTGGATTTCATAATGATGCTAATGGATTGTCATCAGCAGAATGAGAGATCTAATATTACATTATTAGTAATATTATATGCAATAACCTCTCCCAATAACATGGATGGGTGAAATAAATCAATTACAAATAATTCAAATCATATCATTCTATGAATACAAAATTCAAAAGTACAGCATAATTAGTCTTATAAGTCAAAACAGCAGCTTCATTGGGGGAGAAGCAAGGCAATAGATAATGGGAAACTATTAGCATTTGGAGGAGTTCTTGAACATTTTATATAAAGTTCTATTTTCCTGACTTTAATGGTGGTTCAATAGGTAATTTATCTTTGTGATAATTGGTTAAACTGCACACTCAAAAGTTTTGCACTTTATTACACACGCATACACATTTTAATCCACAAATCTATTTTCAAATTAAGATACATAATAGCATTGAACAAAAATCTATTTTCCTAATTAATTTAGTCCTGTCCTCTGTAAATTATCACATTTGAGTTATTCTCCTGAAGAGAGGCTTTACGTGCCTGTTAGGGGTGTTCAGCAATATTCTCCAGTAAAGGAAAGTTGTTCCAAAGACACACTACCAAAGCATCTTAGTAATTACACAGATAAATTAACACTTATCAGGCTATGTGAGTCTATATTTGAGTGTCCAAGACAGATCAGCTGATACCTTTTGAGGATTTCAGCCTTTAATCCACACATTGTGACTTTAAGTGAGCCACGAGGAAGTATTCTTTCCTGATTTTCTTCCTGAAATCTATCTGTAAATCCCCTAAAAATACTTTGAGCACTGTATTTTAAGTTTCCCTTGCCATTCATTACCACTAGCTAAGAAATCTGTTCTTCTCTCTTTGGCTGTTTTTTCTTATCAATTTTTTTCTGCTGTCCCATCTTGTTAGGTGTCTAGACATGCATCCTGATTTTCCTCTCTCTGCCTCCAGAATGTAGGCGTGTGTGTGCAGGAGCAGGCTCTGGAGGGTGTGTTGCTTGGCAGACAGAATCTCTCCGACAGTGGACATTTGAGCATCCTTGAGTTTCTTTTTGGCTCTTGGCAATTTTTGCACTAGAAATAGTTTTCTGCTTTTATAGGAGGAACCATTCATATAAAAATACAATTTTTCTACTTGTTTTAAGGTTTTCTCTGGTTTGTGTTGGTTCAGTTGATTACTCTGAGTGCATATATTTTATTGCTTCAAAGACAAAGACTTCATCTATCCTAGAGGACAAAGACAGGTAAAAACTGGTGTTTTTTTTTTTATTGTTTTTCATCCGCAAAAAAATCTACTTTCAACAAATGACTGATTCTAAAGTACATGGTGACTTTTCCCAGTGCGAAAGTAAAGTCTATGCAATTTTTATAAGACTTGGACTGTATCTTTCAAAGTTCTCTTAGAGTTTATATAAATATGAATATGTCATCCAAAATTAGTTATTTTTCCAGAGCAAAGTGAAGGGAAGAGGGAAAGAGTGAGAAACAGAGTGTTTTGGAAATAAAGTATGTTTTAATTCCTTCCCAGGAAGAGAAATATATTTTAAGAAATTACTTATGTAATCTGTTTTCATCATTTTGTGTATATTCCTCTGGCTTAATGTTTCCAATTGAAAAATGAAATGCAGACTTTAGGTGAATGAAGACAAGGCTTTTATGAAGGTCGTAGAGACTGAGGTGTGGGTACTTAGACATGCAAATCAACATAAGGAGATTCACTGACTGGGTTTCCCAGCTAGAAAGCCAAGGATATTTTGGAAACAATGTATGACACACAAGAAGAGAAGCCAAAGCTGTCTTATTCATAGGGAGTATCCCTTTTGTTTTGGATTCTGCCTCTGCTAGTCCTTAAAATGCCTCCCTTGTTGATGATGACTTTTTCAAGTGAGCATATCTCAACAAAGACTTAGGACATCAAAATCTCTTTTCTACAACACAGAAAGAAAACAAAAGGAGGTAACAACAGACTACCATGCTCACTGCATTTATGGGCATTTTCCCCCCAATGCAATCTAATCTCCACTTATATTTAAAAAGATTTCCTGAGAATGCCCCAACTCCAATACCTGAATTAAGCAGCTGATCCTGTTCCCAGGATTTGATCTATGAGAATTACATCTTTACACTAGGTATCAGGTAGACTCTTAGTGTAATAAAATATGCCCTGGAGTCCTTTTCCGATCCTTTCCCCCTTTCTTTCTTCTCCCACTTTTATAAGCCCTTTAGTCATAGCTTGAGCAGGACTATACAGAATTGATAGTGTGCTCTCTGCCTGTTTGGAAATTTATATACAAAGCTGAGCTATTGAAAGCTCATATACCCACAGCAGAGTTTAGAAGTGAGTAGGAAAATGATGCCCTTGTTCTCTCCCTCATCTCCCTGCATGAAAACAAGAGGCCAGATGTACTAGAACACACCAGTGCCATTCAAAGTCAGGTGCAATTCCACATGCAGAAGTACAGGGGCTGGAAGCAGAGGCCAGTGTGGTCACATGCTTGCATGGGGTTTTAGGCTACAGGTACTGTGAAATTTTATAGCCTGTCCCACGTCAGCTCTTGAGAGGGGAAAAGGTAAAAGTTCACACTTGTTACTCTGTGTCTTTTCTGTGTGCTTACATACCGCCTTCTCTCATAGTGTTCTAGATACTCATGTTTCTACAGGCTACCCCAATGTTATGCCCCTTTTAGCTCCACCCTTAATTAACAGTGCTTTTGGGTTCCAGAGTTTCCCCTCCATCCCTCAGAATTCATTTCTTCCTGTCCTTCTTTTACTAATAAAACTTACATGACTGAGTTTATGTGAGTTAAAGTAGTTTACGTGGCTAGAAAATGGAAGACCCGAGGTGAAAGTTCAGTCCTTCTCTCTCTTATTCCAGCATGTTTCCTATTAATCATTTCAGTGTAATATTCCACGATAGTAATTCTGACTGGCCCAATTTTGTGTCGTATCCTCTGCTTGAATGTCTGACTATTCCCATGACCATATTTGATGTATGTGCTGTGTTAAGCTATAATTTATTTTGGCAATAAGAAAACAATGATGTTACTCAATGAACTTCGTACGTCATCTCTTGTGGGGGCAATCATTTTCTGTTTTAGTTGGAGAAAAATTGTCAAACTTTAACAGCATCTCATATACCATAGTCTAGCTAGACAATTGTTACCTTTACCAAAAACATCATCTACAGCAGTAATAGCAAAGGACTTGGAATTGTGAAATTGACCTTGGTCAGAAAAACCAGGGAGGCAAGAACTGGATTAACTTGGCAGCGTGAGGCAAATCTTATCAAAAACAAAACTCTGGGAGGTGCCTGTGGCTCAAAGGGGTCGGGTGCCAGCCTCATATGCCAGAGGTGGTGGGTTCAAGCCCAGCCCTGGCCAAAAACTGCAAAAAACTTCTCTTGGACTTTAACTCTAGAATTTCATCACAGTTATTCTTGTGTATCTTGTAGTGTCTTGGGTACAGCAAGTTATCACGGCCAGACCAGCAGGAGGGTTTGTTGAATGAGCTTATGTACAAATAACAGCTCCATAACATTGTGAACATTTATGAGTTTCGGTTCTTGCTTAATGGCAAGTCCCTACTTGGGCAGTAGAATCCCGCTGATTTACTACTTATCAGAAATAAATTACAGTTCAGAACATGGATATTTCATGGTTTTCTTTGTGTCAGCATAAATAAACTTACCTAATGGGGCTATTTCCCATTGCTTATTAAACTGGCTGTGAATAAAAGACTTCCTGGCTAGAGCAAGAATATCAGCAAGATGAGAGAACAGAATGAATCATTTCACCTGAAAGCATTTATAATGTTGAGGGCTTTAGGAAATGGATGTCAAATCCTGCAAGTTATCAGCATTTCTTAACACTTACTTTGAGTTTGTACCTTTCATTTTCCACCAGCTAAATAATGTTATTACTGTAGAAGCCATTAGCACTGGGGACTGAGAAGTCATTCATGATGGATTCTGGAGGCAGAACTAAGTATTCATCCTAAGACACTGCCCAGTATCTTCACCATCTCCAGATATCATTCTCCTAATAGAACCTAAAGTGATGGCTTCACAGGCTTTGAGGAGAAGTTCACAATTTTGTAATTAATGAAAGAGAAAGTGCAATGTCACTTCTAGGTCTTTATCCAGAGTGATTTCATGGCTCTGATGTCCCCATTTCATTTGCAGAAACAGCTTTTTGGACTTAGTTAACATTTAAGAAATAGTTTCAAGTTTTACAACTGCAAAAGGGTCATTATTTTTATCAGTGTGCTGGAGGTTATTTTGAGTCTGAATACAGGAGGGCCCTGATTCAATAAAATCTCAGCCTGAGTTTCCCGGCAGGGTGCTTTAAACCATGGAAATTCAACTGGGGACCTCACATGGGCTTCTATGATACTGAACCAGGGCTGAATTTCCATTTAATCATTCTCAAGAAATCAAAAGACACTTTGGGATTAAATGGCAAACGTTGTAAGTAAGAATTCCTCCACCAAAATGGCCAATTAGCATTTAAACGGCAGAACAGCATTATGTAAGAGGAAATGGGTAACTAAACAAAGAAAATATCTTCCTTAATATAGTTAAAGAGGTAAACCAGAAAGATGAAGTTATCACAAAGCAAGCATTATCCTCTAGGACAGGAAAGGTATCACAGGATTTCTGTTTCAATAAGCATAAAAAGGATCTGTGTTATTTACCTATTCTCACGCTTTTAGCTTTAATTGGCAAAATTAGCTCAAGTGAATATTAGAAGCCACCCTATAATTATAATATTTGACCCAAAAGGTCAGTGTTTATGACTTAAAAATGATTTTTTTAAATGTTAGTTATTTTATAGATTGCAAAAATAATAAATTATATTTAGAAATGGCCCAGAGTCAATTTTTTATATTCATAAAATCTTTGGCTTATCTAAATCTCCTTTCCAATTTTCAAGTGTACTCCTCAGGGGCTTAGAGACCAAATAGTAAAAGAGTTGGCTAGGAAAAAAAAATACACATTTCTGGTATTACTATACATAAAGGAAAACTTAAAACCTTCCAGAAATGTAGTTGAAAATGGCTCTTAAGCTATTATTTATTATCTTCTTCATATAACATCAATTTTTAGACTCTGCTTTCATCAAGCTCAATAATTATATAAATCTCAAATGTTGGCTCTCCACTAACATCTAATAATGTTATTTTATTATTATGCATATATGTATACATAGTTCTAAAAAAATGAAATGGCAGACAAAATCAATGGTTATTATTGCTGCAGTTATAAGTAGCAATATTCTTCTCTTTATCGGTTCCTACTATGCTATTCCAGACCAATTTCTTGAAGAATTTTGTAGAATGTCATGCTCCGTGAAGCCCAGGAGTTGACACTGGAAGGAATCTGACCAATCATCATTGGGGCAACTCCAGACGCGTAGAAACTTGATTAGGGAATAAAAAACATGTTGTGTATTCTTCACAAGATGCTGAATCATTTGCATCAGTTGTATAGGAGATTATTTAAACTCATGAAATTAGAAAATTCATGTTTTCCTTGCCCAGTTTACCCATTGCCCAACCTACCAAGGTCTTTCACCTATTGAAGGATTTGAAACTTTGCCACCAGAGGAATCATTTCTGTTACCTGGATTATAATATTCACACGAGACAAGGTTGTTTTCTGTTTGCCTTCCATAAAAACACAACAAAAATAAAGCAATTAGACATACATAACATGCATATAAACATTATTTCATTTTGAGAATTTAACGCAGGCTTCTTTTTCATAAATAAATTGAATACTAAAACTATCAAAAATATCACTTATCATATGATATTCACTATTCATAGGTGGGCTGATCTTTTTCATGATGTTTATAAACACGTGCATATACGTGCATGTATATATACATGTGTTTAGCAAATCTTGAATTATATTGTACATACCATCTTATAATTTGTATTTATCAAGGGTATTATCTTTTTTTTATTTCCTTTGTTGCCCTTGGTAGAGTGCTGTGGTGTCATATCTCACAGCAACATCGAACTCTTGGACTCAAGCGATTCTTTTGTCTCAGCCTCCCAAGTAGCTTGGACTACAAGCACTCACCACATTGCCTGGCTATTTTTAGAGATGAGATCTTGCTCTGGCTCAGGTTGGTCTCGAACCTGTGAGCTCAGGCAGTCTATCCTTGGCCTCCCAGAGTGCTAGGATTACAGACATGAGCCACTGTGCCTGGGCCCAAGACTATTATGTTTAAATACTCTTTTACCAGATTGTTCTTATCAGTTTTACAATGTTCAATCATGGGATATTTTCATTACATATTTGAATAACTTCTACTGGTGAACATTTTAGATTATTTTAAATGTTTTCTCATTTTGAATAACACTGTAACAATTATATCTTTGTGCAAATCTCAATGCACTATTTGGTTATTCCTTTATTACAGGAACAATTATGTGCTATAAGGTAAATACATTTTAAAGGTTAATTATTATCATTATTTTTATTACAGTGATAATGTACACCCTCTAAAATAGCAATTATTAAAATTGCAAACAACTATTGTTCCATACTGTGTTTTAGGCACTGTGCTATCATACTTTAATTTATTTAATCTTCAATAAAACACTGTAGGTATTTATATTATCCCAATTTTCTTGATGAGGACATTGGGACTTAGGTTGAAGAACTTGCCTGCCAAAATTAGCAAATGGCAGGGCTTCCTAATTCTAGAATTATGTTTTCAAAAGAGGTGATGCAGTTAGGAAATTATGGACCAATTTTAATTTTCACACAGATCAGGCAGAGGATGCATTTTGAGGAAAGGAGTCAGAAGGTTAAATATCCTGCAAGGAGTGAAACAGACCCACACAATTTCATAATGTCTTGCTGAATATTCATATAAATAATTATCTAATTTGCGGGGCTTAAAACCTAAATCTCTGTTGCATATACATACAAATAATTTTTATGGGGTTCCAGAGCATAATAAGTTACTAACAATGCAAAAATTACTTAAGTGAATATAAATCTGAATACAGGTTTGTTTTTCCAGAACTTTATCCAGAGTTAGTCAACATTTTAGAAAATTAGGTCATTGTTAACCTCACCATTGCAGGCTCCAAAACAGCACCTCTAGAGCCATTGAAATCAGGAGTGGTCAATTTCATGGTGATTCTAGGCATAGCTGTGAAGCAGACCACATTATAATAACTTGTCATGTAGTTGCACCTGAGCATGAAAAACATGTTTTTATTATACATTTTTTCTTCTTATTCATCTTTTATTTTGTGTTAGGATGTTTTAACAATTGCTTAAAACTATGGGAGTAGTGTCTGTTCTATTAGTAATTGGCTTTTTCCAGGAGAGTGGAGGGGTGTTCCAAATTATAAGTGATAAAAAAGGAGTCTTAAATCTGATAGGACTGACCACATAGCTAAATGCATATTTCCAGAGGACAGAGTAGGGGGTGCTTCTACATGTTAAATATTTCCTACCTGGAGGCATACACATGCACACACACAGTCTGAACGGTGAAACCACGTTTCTGTGCTGTTCAGGTTGCCCATCTCAATACTTTGGTGAGCCCTAACATCAATGCATAGATTGAAATCAGAATTTTTAAATCAAATAAAGCAGAACAAAAAGAACAGAAAGAAAGGGAATGGAGTAGTTGGCATACGATGTGATGAAAAAAGATACAACAGAATAGAATAGTATAGGCTAGGTTAGGATATCAGTGTTATCTCTGTTTTGCAGACCTTTGCTCAGAAGGACATGTTTTTTTTTTTTTTTAATTTTTATTAAATCATAATTCTGTACATTGGTGCAATCATGGGGCACAATGTACTGACTTTATATACAATCTGAAATATTTTCATTGAGAAGGACATGTTTTAAAACATTATCATTTACTTTGGGACAAAAGGTTGAATTCTATTGAGCTATACCACTGCATTTTATATGGAAAGGAAGAAACATTTTCAGGAATCAATCATTCATCTCTACCTGAGTGTGAAAGTGTTGATTGACAGAAAAGAAAGAAACCTAAAGTTTTGACCACAGTGATAACCACACATACTGAGTCCTTTCATTACAGTTTACGGGAGTGAAGGTGAAAATGCTGGGCACAGTTGATTCCCAGTGGGCCGAATGTTTATGCCTCCAACAAATTTGTATGTTGAAACACAATCACCAAGGCAATGATATAGGGAGGTGGAGCCTTTAAGAGATGATCAAGTCCTGAGGACTGTGCCCTGGCGAATTGGATTGATACCCTTATGCAAGGGGCTCCTAAGAGTGGCCTTGCTTTTCCACTACATGAAGATGCATACACATAAATGATACCATCTACGAGGTATCCCAATAGATACCAAATGTGCTGGCACCTTGGTCTTGAGCTTCCCAGCTTCCAGAACTGTGAGCAATAAATTTCTATTACTGACTTGTAGACTTCCTAGTTGAAAGTAATTTGTTATAGCAGCAAGAATGAACTAAGACTCACCCTTTTTCACCTGCCTGACTGGATACTGCCTTTTTTTACAGCTATTGGAGATGTTGCTGTTTGCTTTGTGTCATTAATGAAATGTGTAGAGATTATTCTCTCCACACTCTTGCCTCCCTCTGTTTTTTCTCTCCCTGTTTTCCTTGCAGTTTGCTTCAGAGAGTCCCTGCCTTCATGATGGCACTTCACCCAGCTTCACAGACTTTTCCACTTCAGGGATCCATAAAGCCATTCTTTTATTTTTTTATTTTTTTACTTCATGTTTCATTAAAACTTACCTTATCTCAATCTCATTTCTCTGTGGCCTTATGGATGACCATGGAGTTATTTATTTATTTATATTTTTGGTACACTCATTCAGACTAAAATAGTAATAGCTTTGTATGGAGCACTTTCTACGGGGTATTTTTATTTTTCAAGGAAGTGGAGTATTAATGAAAAGGCATGAAAATAATGTGAGAACCATATTTGGCTGGGGTAGAAGGAGATTGTAGCAATTTAGAGAATTTCTGCTTTATAAAGGGACCATAAGACCCCTGCCTAAACATACAACTGATCTTCACGAAAGCTTCATGCTCTAAGTGTGACAAAAATTAAATCATCACTATATATTTAGGAAAATATTATCTACAAAATCTGTTGCCGATGGCAAATTAATAAATATTTTAAATCATCACTATATATTTGGGAAAATATCATCCTCAAAATCTGTTACTGGTGGCAAATTAAGAAATATTCCTAAGCAATTCTATTTCAGTTGCCAATGTCCTCCTGAACAATTATGACTTGAAAACTCACATTTTTATTTATCCCTATACTTTCTTCGCTCTTTGGGTCCAAGGTGTATTGAGGTTTTTGACTTATAGCCAGAGATTTTGGTTCTTGCTTTATCCCTCCTTTCTTTTCTCATTGCAACTGTCTTCATTTTAGTTAGAACAATATTTCAAGAGCCTCACAATTCCTTGTCTTCCTCTGATAATATTGTCATCAATATTATCCCTTCAAAACCATGATTTGATTATTTCACTCCTTTGTGCAAAAGCATTTGTGTCCTTCATTAGTTCATAGAATAAAATCTAATCTTCTTCCATTAGTATTTGAATTCTTCAACAATCTGGCTTCATCTTTCCTTTTACTCATTAGATAAAAGGATTTAATTAGTTCTCACTGACTCTCCCACATATTTCTCTTGCTAGACCTTTGCTTACTCTTATGTACACATCTTACTGGAATGTCCTCCCCCCAGCTTCGGAGTTCCAAAGTTCCTTATGACATATCTATAATACCCTCCTCAGTAAAAACATAATCTTTCTCCTCCCCTTCACTATTCTAACACTTTGTCTGTATGTTAAATTCTTAACCACTTATTTTTTGTTTTTTAATTGGGAAAAATTTTATATACAGTAGTAAAAGGCACAATCATCATTAATATTGTTTAATGTGTTCTGACAAATTCATACACTTGTATGTGGAGACATAGAATATGCGCATTATTTCAGAAAGTTCCTTTGTGCCTTGTGCAGTCATCCCCTAATGTGGCTTTCTGCCAATGCTCTGATGTCTTTGACCACAGATTACTTTTGCTAGTTAGAGAATTTCACATGCATAGAATCATTCAGTATCATAGTGTCTTCTTTAGCATAGGAGCTTCTATCACATAAGCTATATTTGAGATTCAACCATGCTTTATCAAGTATGAATAATGTATTATCTTTCATGCTTAGTTGTGTTTGTTCATTCATTAATGAAAATTTGTCAGTGTTGGTTGTTTGGCAACAAACTATTATGAACATTCTTTTTGTGAACATACATTTTCATTCATTATGAAAAGTACTGAGGGGTTAGATTTGCTGGGTAGTATCATGTACATATGTTTAATTTTATAAAAAACTGTCAAATCATTAGCCAAAGTAATTAAAACATTTTACACTCCAACCATCAATTATGAGAGTTCTAGATGTCTATCTCTTTATCAATAGTCGGCGTCAATGCTTTTAATTTTAGCCTTCTAGTGGGAAGGTAGTATTGTCATTCCAGTTGTCATTTTTGTTTCCCCGATGATGAAAGTTCTTGAGCACTATTTCATGTACTTACTGGTAATTCATATTCTTTAGTAAAGTGTCTGTTTAAGACTTTGACCTAATTATTAAATTTTCTTTGTTTTTGGATTACTAAATTGTAGGAATTCTTCATATATTCCAGATACAAATACTTTGCCATATATATTTCTTATCAATGTTTTCTTCTAGTCTGAGAGTTGGCTATTCCTGTTCTAAATAGTGTCTTATGATAAGTCCAAGTTTTAATTTTGATTATGACTAATTGACTAAGCTCCCATTCAAGTATCTGATTATCTGAGGTCATGGCCAGATGCAGACAAGGCCTTGCAGGTGAGTTTCCTCAAATGCACTTTCTAAATTGGATCTTTGAGCCAAAGGGAAATGTTACCTGCCTGTCAGGCACCCCAAGTACAATGGTGAGATAAGCACAGGATAACTGCTATAGATGTCCTCCTTGCCGAGGACAGAGATGAGAGGCACATAGGAAGCACTGGTCTATACCAATTCTGAAATACATGCAAGCACATGCTGCCAGTTCCTTAGTTAGAGCTTAATAAGAATGAT
Organism: Perodicticus potto; assembly: GCA_963574655.1. Classification (NCBI taxonomy): domain Eukaryota; kingdom Metazoa; phylum Chordata; class Mammalia; order Primates; family Lorisidae; genus Perodicticus; species Perodicticus potto. The sequence continues at coordinate 1,589 of CAUYRH010049086.1, read as the reverse complement.
TCATCATTGCTCTTGGATCCACTGTCTGGATTTCTGGTTCCCTCTCTGTGTCAAACTCAACAGGTGTTTGTAGGCAAATAGTGTCTTCAGTCTCCTTCCTACCTGTAGAAGTTCAGGATCCTGGTGCATCTTTTTATTTTATACTATCATTATTTTACCCAACTGGAGATGATTGTCAATATTGTTCTCTTTAAAACCTTGTGAGATAACTGTGAATTATTTTGTGGTTAATTTCTTTATATAAAATCCCTGCCTATCAATCTCATTGCAAGCCCTTTTGATATATGGCTTACTGTACAGTGGCTACTGGACAATATCCTTAAGATTATTAGAAGCTCTAATATGTAACTGAACACATTGGAGACACACCCATAAGAGCCTTACAGGGACCTCCTTTTATCTTTGATGATCCTGTCAGTCCTTTTTGAAGTCTTAACAAAGGACTTTACCATATCTTGGCTTTATCTTTAGATAATATTTTCTCAACAGTGTGCTAGATGGAAACATAGCTTATGATGTCTTTTCTTAATTTGAGTATCTTGGAGTATCTATTCTCTCAAGCTGAGAATAAATCCCATGCATTTTGATAGATTATACTTTCATTTCAATTCAGTTTAAATAAATTTCTAATTTCCCTTGCAAGATGTCCTCTTTAGTCTCAGGATTACTTAAAAATGTGATTTTTGATTTTCACAAATTTGAGGGATGCTATAAATATCTGTTTTTTGATGTCTACTTTAATAATCTTGTGGCCAGAAATTGCCCCCTGTATCATTTCAATAATATTAAATTAATGAGACTTGTTTCATGTCTCATCACGTGGTGCATCTAGCTGACTATTCCACATGTACATGAAGAGAATGTGCATTTTGCTGCTGGTTGATGAACTGTTGAATAAATGTCAATTAAGTCAAGTTTATCAAGAGAGTTGATCAGACCTACTATGTCCTTTCTATCTTTTGTTTTCTACTTTTGGTTTACTGCTTCTATTAATAATTTAAGCAGCAGAATTAAGATTCCAACAATAATTATAGATGTTTCCATTTCTTCTTTAATTTTTTTCAGTTTTCATTATATACCTTTATTTTTTATTATAAAATAAACACATATGTCTCTGTGAATAACTGATCCTTTTGTCATAATAAAATGTCCTTTTCACACATCAGTGGTGAACTTATCTTAGACAAAGATGCCAAGAGCATTCAATGGGGAAAAGGCAGTCTCTTCAATGAATGGTCATGGAAAAAAGTGGATCTCCATAAAACACAAGAATGTAACTAGACCCTTAACTTTCACCATTTAAAAAAATCTAATCAAAATAAATTAAAGAGTTAAACTTGAAGGTATGAAGCTACCAAAGGAAAACATTGGGTACTCCCCTCAGGACATCAGTCCAAGCCAGGATTTCTTGTGTAATACTCACAAAGCCTGTCCTTATGATAAAAGGATTTTTTTTTCCTTCTGGGTAGATGCCCAGTAATGGGATTGCAGGATCAAATGGGAGGTCTAGCTTGAGTTCTTTGAGAGTTCTCCATACTTCCTTCCAAAAAGGTTGTATCAGTTTGCAGTCCCACCAGCAGTGTAAAAGT
>CAUYRH010049085.1:0-81277 GCA_963574655.1 Perodicticus potto | reverse complement strand
AAAGAACATATGATTCTCTCAATTGATGCCAAAAATGATTTTGATAATAACCAGCATCCCTCCATGATTAGAACACTTAAAAAATTGATATAGACAGGACATTTCTTAAACTGATAGAGGCCATCTACAGCAAACCCACAGACAATATCGTATTGAGTGGAGTTCAAGTGAAACCATTTCCACTTAGATCAGGAACCAGGCAAGGTTACCCATTGTCTCCATTGCTCTTCAACATCGTAATGGAAGTTTTAGCCATTGCAATCAGGGAAGAAAAGGCGATCAAGGGTATCCACATAGGGTCAGAAGAGATCAAACTTTCACTCTTCACAGATGATATGATTGTATATCTAGAAAACACTAGGAATTCTACTACAAAACTTTTAGAAGTGCTCAAGGAATACAGCAATGCCTCAGGCTATAAAATCAACACCCATTAATTCTGAAACCTTTATATATACCAATGATAGCCAAACTGGAAAAACAGTCAAGGACTCTATTCCTTTCACAATAGTGGCAAAGAAGATGAAATATTTGGGAGTTTACCTAACAAAGGATGTGAAAGATCTCTATAAAGAAAACTATGAAACTTTAAGAAAAGAAATAGTTGAAAATGTTAACAAATGGAAAAATATATCATTGTCATGACTGGGAAGAATCAACATTGTTAAAATGTCTATACTACCCAAAGCAATATATAATTTTAATGCAATTCCTATCAAAGCACCATTGTCATATTTTAAAGATCTTGAAAAAATAATACTTCATTTTATATGAAATCTGAAAAAACCTCAAATAGCCAAGACATTACTCAGAAATAAAAACAAAGCAGGAGGAATCATGCTACCAGAGCTGAGACTCTACTATAAATCGATAGTGATCAAAACATCACTTGCACAAAAACAGAGAGGTAGATGGTTGGAACAGAATAGAGAACCAAGAGATGAATCCAGCTACTTACCGTTGCTTAATCTTTGACAAGTCAACTAAAAACATTCAGTGGGGAAAAGACTCCATATTTAACAAATGGTGCTGGGTGAACTGTATGGCGACCTGTAGAAGACTAAAACTGGACCCACACCTCTCACCATTAACTATGGTAGACTCACACTGGATTAAAGATTTAAACTTAAGACATGAAACTATCAAAATATTAGAAGAAAGTGCAGGGGAAACTCTTGAAGGAACTGGCATGGGTGAATACTTTATGAGGACTCCCCACCCAGGCAATTGAAGCAGTATCAAAAATACACTATTGGGACCTGATCAAACTAAAAAGTTTCTGTACAGCCAAGAACATAGTAAGTGTAGCAAGCAGACAGCCCTCAGAATGGAAGAAAATATTTGCAAGTTATGCCTCCAACTAAGGTTTAATAACCAGAATACACAGAGAACTCCAACGTATTAGCAAGAAAAGAACAAGTGATCTTGTAATCACTTGTAAATCAAATGTAAATCAAAACTACTCTGTAATTCAAAACTACTTTGAGATATCACCTAACTCCAGTAAGTTTAGCCCATGTGATAAAATCCCAAAACCAGAGATGTTGGCCTGGATGTGGAGAAAAAGGATCATTTCTACACTGCTGGTGGGAATGCACACTACTACATTCCTTTTGGAAGGATGTTTGGAGAGTACTTAGAGATCTAAAAATAGACCTTCCATTCAACCCTATAATTCCTTTACTAGGTATGTACCCAGAAGACCAAAAGTCACATTATAACAAATCATCTGTACCAGAATGTTTATTGCAGCCCAATTCATAATTGCTAAGTCATGGAAGAAGCCCAAGTGCCCATCAACCCATGAATGGGTTAATAAATTGTGGTACATGTATACCATGGTATACTATGCAGCCTTAAAAAAAGATGGAGACTTTACCTCTTTCATGTTTACATTAATGGAGCTATTTTTCTTAGCAAAGTATCTCAAGAATGGAAGAAAAAGTATCCAGTGTACTCAACCCTACTATGAAGCTAATTTAATGGTTTCATATGAAGGCTATAACCCATCTATAGCACAAGAATATGGGAAGGAAGGGGAGGAGGGAGGTTGGGATGCAGGGAGGGTAATTGGTGGGGTCACCAATCTTAGAAGGGTACAGGTGAAACTTACTAAATGCAGAATACAAATGTCTTCATATAATAACTAGGAAAATGCCATGAAGGGTATGTTAAACAGTTTGATGAAAACATTTCAGATTGTATATGAAGCCAGCACATTGTACCCCTTGATTACACTAATGTACGCAGCTATGATTTAATTAAAAATAATAATAATAGTAATTAAAAAATCAAAAAAAAATTTGTTTACCTCTTTTTTATAATTTAATGCAAGGTTGAATATATGTATGAAATAAGATTTTCACTACTTGCAATTATTTTCTGCCCATCAGTATTGCTTTTATTTTTTAATTTTATGATTTTTTTTTAAATTTTATGATATTTTTAAAAATGCACATCATTATGGAGCACATTAATATTCTCATCACATAAAATTTTGGTTATATAATTTGCTTTTGTCTAATTATAGTCAAATTTATAGTGTGCCCATCACCCAGCAAGTGTATGATGTACCCATGAGGTGTGAGTTTACCGATTCCCTCTTTTGTCCTCCAACTTACTTGAATTCCATTGAGTTTTGCTTCCATATATGCATACACGTGTTGATCGGCGAGTTTACTAAATTATTTTCTAGTATATAGGAGGGAGTTATACAACGATTTACTTTGAATTCAAAGTATGTCTCTGAAGTAAGTAATTGTTTTGTTTTATAAATGGACAAAGGAAGGTAAAAAGTGATTTGGTTAACACCACCTAGTATTTGAGTTAAGCCTGATTCTAAAACTAGGTTTAATTATATATAGCACAAATAATTCCCTCCATCATGGTAAACAAAACATAACAATAGACATAGGGTGGAATAGCCTGAGTCAGAAAAAAGAAAGTCAGTCTTCGGTTTATTAGTCAGCACTCTACTAAGAGTTGATTCAGTCTGAATTGTAATATAGAGGCAGACTGGGTCACAATTTGGAATTCATCTGGTTGAACATTTCCCCAACCACATCTCCCCATTCAAAGAAGATGACATATTCCTTCTATTAATATGCAATGTTGTACTGATATTTACAAAGTGCTCTGTCCATTTGAACTGTTAGCCTCTGTCCCCTGTCCTAGTGTACAGATCCAAGAGAGAACTCACATACACGTACACACATATATGCACTTACACCCCCGCACACGCACACACACTCTACACAGTCCTAACTCATGAAAGCAAACACTTTAGTACTTCCGTAATCAGCATTTTGTATCTATGTGTGTCTGTGATTATGAGTATTGTGATTTCTACTTAGCTAATTAAACCTGGGGAAATTAGTGTGTTTCTCTCAATTTCCTCTAAAGCTCATTTTTCTATCAAAACTTAATTGAGTTATTAGGCTGCAATAGAGACAAATTAAGATTCCTAATGATGCTTTTTTCCTCTCAGAAAAGATATTGATAGTGCTGTTGTGGGTATATTTGAACTGTCACTTTAGAGCCTTTACAAAGGTATAGACAGTATTTTTAATTATAAGACCTAATCTTCTGAATTGGTTTGATTATTATGTTATTTGAATCAGCGTTCTTATGAAGTTGGGCTTATTATAATTTCAAAATAAAAATTGGGTCAGGAACTCCATTTATTTTCTTTTTAAAACAACTGCTAAAATGTTTTATGTATGTCAATAATTCTTTGTGAACTTTTTAGCTGCCAGAAAAATTCATCTGTAGAACTTTAAGGAACCTTTCAGTGAATTTGGCTCACACAAGTTGTATGTGTATAGCATTTCATCTGAAATGATATTATTCTTGATGAAAGCATTTCTGCCACAGAATGCTCTTAAAGTCTTTACACTCAGCTCTTCTTTATCCAACAAAAGGCCTTCCCAGTTCTTTTCCTGAATTTGCATTTAACAGTAAATCTTAAATTATAATTCTTTCACTTTGTTAGTGTTTACTTCAATAGCACCTTTTATATCTATTAAATCAACATCCCCATGAGAAACTGAGCTTATCCTTTAATAATATGTATTAACTTTGTTGTTTGTAGTAATTTTTAATAACTGCAACAAAAAACTCATTAAAACTCCTATTGAACATTTAGCATATGCCACCAGGAAGTTCTTGATATGCATTATCTAATTTAAATTCACAAAAATTTTATGAGTTTGAAGCTACTCTTGCCTTCACTTTATTGTTGTGTAAACCGAATCCCAAAGAGATTAAATAATATTCTCTGGGTCACATAGCTAGGAAGTAGCTGGTGCTAGAATTCTAAGCCAAACCATCTGTCTCCAGGACCCAGATTCTTTATGATTCCCCACAACTCAGAACTTGGAAACTCATGTTAAAGACAAGCCCATGGGACTAGTAAGTGGTAGGCATAAGCTGTGAATACAGGTTTTTCAATAAACCAAGCAGAACTTAAAAAGTAATCTGCCTATCATGAAAGGCCTGTGAGATTAGGTTTGATGATAAAAACTTGGTTCTAAATCTCAAAGCCCAGGGCTCCATTGTATGATGGTAAATCCTCACACAGAATGGAAAGGAGAAATGTAAATTCCTGTGTTTCTTGTTTCCCAATAAGCTTCCCTGCTCTGGAAGATGTTCATAAAAGAATACGTGGTCAAATACATTGGAAGAACACCCTACAGAATATATCACTGTCAATGTCTCATAATGCAACTTTAGCACACTAAAAGTTTTGAGAAGTTCTTCAGAAAAAAAGGTCTAATCCACCTTGTCTAAATTTACTAAGTCACAGATCCTATTTTTAATAGACAAAATAATGGCACCCCAATGATGCCCAAGCCTTATCTTCCAGAATCTAAAAATATATTACCTTGTATGGAAATGGAGAATTAAGATTGCAGATGGAATTAAGGTTGTTAATCAGCTGCCCTTCACATGATGAGATTATTCTGGAAGATCCAGACAACTCATAGTAATGACAAAGGTCATCATAAATGAAAGAGAGAAGCAAGTTGGTCAGAGTCAGAGGGAGAGAGATTTGAAGATGATAAATCACCCACCAGCTTTGAAAACCAAAGGGGGTTACAAGCCCAGGCATGGCGGCAGCTCTAGAACAGTGGTTCAGTCTTCCTAAGTCTGTGACCCTTTAATAAAGTTTTGAGGAACTGTATTAAAGGGTCGCAGCCTTAGGAAGGTTGAGAACCACTACTCTAGAAGTTGGAAAAGGCAAGGAAGAAATTCTTCTTAAGTGTTTCCCTAAGAAAAACAGCCCTGCCAACACCTTGATTTTGGACCACTGAGATGTATTTTGCAGTTTTTTGCTGGGGCCGGGTTTGAACCAGCACACTTTCAGTATATGGGGCTGGCGCACTACTCCTTTGAGCCACAGGCACCGCCCCACTGAGATGTATTTTGGACTTTTGACTCCTAGTACTTTAAAATAGTTCACTTGTATTATTTTTAAATCATAGAGTTTAAGATCATTTGTTTACAGTAGCAAATAGGAAACTAATGTACCAGTCATCGTGTAACACATATTGTCAAATTTAGTTTTGGACATATGAATCTGTTCCATTATCCTATTACGCTGGCTTAAGGAGATACATCCGGAAAGTTTGGGAAATTTTTAATTTGAATATTTTAACATAGGACTTTGAAGATTTTAATGTACACAACAACCGTGCAGGTCCACTTTTAAAGTGCAGACCTGGATTTGGTAGTGCCAGGGTGGGGCATGAATTCTGCATTCCAGCAACCATTTGGGTGGTTCTGATGTTGCTGGTCTGATGCTGACATTGAGGTTGGCAAAGTTTAATGGATAGCTGAAAAAGAAATGCTCTGCCTAGGACGGCGCCTGTGGCTGAAAGGAGTAAGGTGCCGGCCCTATATACTGAAGGTGGTGGGTTCAAACCCGGCCCCTGCAAAAAAACAAGGAAAAGAAAAAAGAAAAAGAAAAGCCCTGCCTTTCTAGGAAAACTTTACTATTATAAAAGTAATCCCATGAAAATAAAAAAGACAATGGTTGGCTGCAGATAAATGATCATGGAAATAGATCACTCAATAGTGTCCTATCTGTCAGTATTTATGACACAGAAAAATTCCTAAGAAAAAGGCAATAGAAGAAAAGGCCAGCAATTTATTGAAGTGTCCCATCTCTATCAATTTAGACACAATCTGCCTCACTAATAAGACAGAAGAAATATGAGGCACAAAAGGAAATTTTATGAAATCTTCTTCATTTGATCACAAAGTCATATAAAATACCTATTTTAGCACTGCAAAAAATGAAATAGATTTACATAAAAAACACTGAATAAAAAAAGAATCTAGAGAGTTCTGCATTGTTCTCTTTTCCAAATGATATTTAAAAACAAATTGTATTTCCAGTGCTTCATATTTACTTTAGAAATACCTAAGTGCACAGGACCAGAAAGCCTCATCAATTATTTTACCTCTTACCTGCCTGGAGGAAGGAAAAGGGCTTAAGAATATCCGAGAGTGCCAAAAAGAACCATTCTCTACTTCCTCTTCCAGCACAAAATGAACAAATACTTTTGATTTTTTTTTTCTTTTCAGAGTAAATTTAGTGTCCGTGAAAGGTGCCAAGTTAAAATCCTTAGAAATGCATGTGTTCTCCTAACCTGCAAGTCTGGCAATGGTGATAAAAGTTTTTTCAAATGCCTGCTCAGTCCCACAGGAAAATGTGTTTCTCGACAATTTCTGCTTCTCTGGTCTTTATATAAGAAGATAGAAATTACAGACTAACCCATTAGCAAGTTATCAATTATTGGCACTTTGAAGATTAGCTTCTTGATTATTTCATATCTCAAGAAGCCTTTGTTTAAATATGATCACATGTGCATCATGTTACAGAATTTACAAAGCACTTTGTAATTAGTAAACGCTTGCTGTAAACACTTTCTGAGGTTATCCTATGTTCCGAGAGCTGCAGGGCTTTGTATGAAGTGCTGTATGAGTGTAATGATATTTGCTTATTTTTAATAGTTATTTTGGTTTTGCAGAAGCACAAGCTGAAGCACAACGTCAATCACGCCACTGCATGTAATGCATGTAATGCTGGTGGCTGCACAGTTAGGAAGTAGAGGAGCAGAGATTTGAAGCTAGGATTCTGGTTCCAGAACTCTAAAAATTATACAACACACTACTCATCACAATTCCAAGAATCGGAAAACTGCATTTACCAAATAAGAAAACCTAGGAACACCCAGGAAGCATGATATGCCAAATGTCACACAGAAAGTATGACTTGAAATCATGTTTTAATTCAACTGTACTGTTTTCAGAGACCAAGGACTCTCCAGCTGGTGCTGGCATATGGGCTCAACACACTTTTACCAAGTTTTGCTAATGCAGGTAGATTAAACTTTGCCCAATAGAATAAAAAAGCGGAAGGCTCTTTCTCTGATAAAGGAGACATTAAATGCCCTATATGTCTAGCTGTCCAATTAAATGTAATTTAGCTTTTATTTTCACAGAGCAATCCTGCCCATTTCTGATGGGAAGGTGTTCAGGCCTTGAAAGTAACACCAGCTCGACAGGTTCCCCTGTGGTCACTTGTCTCCCTGCCTGACAGCGAGATTTTATAGAGAAGATAATGGGCTACTATTTGAAGACCCAGGAGATATCCAAATATGACCTGGTGCTTGGCGAAGCTGGCTCCTGGCAGGAAAAATCTTAACCACCACCAGACTGGCATTTCAGAATAGCAGTTCTTTTGGTTTCAATTACCATAAAGACATCTCTCTCTCTTTCTCTCTCTCTCTCTCTCTCCTCTCTCTCACACACACACACACACAAACATACATGGGGAAGTATGGGAGGCCCTGAAAAGCAGGTGCCACAGGGAAGTGGTTCAGCTGGATCTTCTGGAAATGGAGCTGGGAAGGCATCAAGGTCTCTGGCAGCTCCTCGCTGGCACATTCCTGGTGGGGCTGCTTGGTCTCTTGCCTCTGCTTAACTTGTTCACAGCTGTTGTGCCCTGTGCTCCCCAGAGGACTACTGCTTACTCCTGCCTTCTGCTGCTCTGAATGTTAGTTTGCTCATGTTTACTGGTGACTGTGGTGCCAACTCTCAGAGCCAGCACTGTGGCTAACTGGCTCAGGCTCTCAGACACGCGCCATGTGGTTTGTTCCACTCCTCATGCAATCAGGTGAGCAGAGAGGAAATGGAGGCACGTGCTTTGCTATGGATATTGTTTCCCAGACATCCTGCAGTTGGCACTACAGATGGAGGCAGAGGAGATGTGGGTGGGGCAGCAGTACAGACATGGCCGAATTACCCTACTCCCACCATGTTGAAATTGATTCAGGCATGTCCACACCTTTATTATTTAAAATAAATGGAAATTTGCTTATATTTGAAGGCTTTGAGACAAAAAGCTTTTTACATCTTGACAAATCAGTCCAATATGTGGTGAACCTCAATGTGTCCCTTCTATCAACCTCACCCACATCTGTAAGATACTCTTTTCTTATCTTCCTTGAAAAACTAAAGCATTATCCTGTATTTAATGTTTGCACTAAAGAGGATATTAGAATCATAAATTCTCAAGGTTGAAAAGGAACTGCAGAAATCATCTATATTGGACCTGACACTGTTTTCCCCGGAGACCAAAGCAATGAGATTTCAAAAACGTTGAAATTTATGATCTCCGGCCTACCAAAAACCTAAGGAAGATTGTGTTTGATATTTATTCTTTGCTTTCAGATTATTCAGTTTGCATCTAACCCACTCAGTAAAGACCTGAGAATTCCCTGTATTCCAAGCACTGCATTAGTCCTCAGGCCTTTTTTTCTTGTTGTTGTGAATTTAATACTATACTTTATCATAGTCCGGATAATATTTCTGAACTTGCTCATGCACTTGTCTCACCATCTGGATAGTGAGCCCCTGATACAGAGAATCACATCTTTGCATCATCATTCCTTTCTATAAAGTAAATACCAAGTATAAAGAGTGTAATTAGGCACTCAACAAATACTGTCAGATCAACAAACTGAATAATCAATGAATAAATTAAAAAGAAGAAGAGGAAAACAAGGTGGTTTTTACTTTACTCTTAAGAAGCTTATTGAGGCTAGACACAGTGGCTCACTTGTATAATCCTAGCACAGCAGAGGCCTATAGGGGCAGATTATTTGAGCTTAGGAGTTCAAGACCAGCCTGAGAAAGAGTGAGACCCCATCTTTACTAAAAATTGAAAAAATAGGTAGGAATAGTGGCAGGTGCCTATAGTCCTAGCTACTGGGAGGCTGAGGCAAGAGGATCATTGGAACATAATAGTCTAAGGATGCTTGAGCTTGAGCTATGATGATGCCACAGCACTCTACCCAGGGTGACAGAATGAGATTGCCTCAAAAAAAAAAAAAAAAAGAAGAAGCTCATTAAGATGAATTAATAAAATAATGACATCATTTTTTAAAAGGTGTCCTATACAGTTATTAATTAAAAGGTGGGCTTTTTATTTATCTAAGCAGTGATTTACTCAAATAAGACAAATTATAGTGTGTGGGTTTTATCATATTTTTTAACTTTTATTTTAGATTTAGTTTAACCACGATAAAATTAAACTCAAGGACAAAATGAAACAGAGGGCCCAATACTAATGCTTAATAAATCAAAATTTTTTTGAGTTCAGAAATTGCTTTAAGGCATCTTCTATTAAACATGTCTCTACAGACTTGAGTATATGCTAAATACAGTCTTCCTACATTTTATCATTGCCAAGAGTTGTTTTGATTATGCTAACTAAATCAAGCTACCCATAGCATAGAAATGGTACCATAGACTTACAATAAGTGTTAACACGATAATCAGTGGCAATTCAAAAGCAAATATTAAAAAGATAACATATTAAAGCAGGAAGCATTTGCCCTTAGAAATAATATAATGACTTTATAATTCTTAATATCTCAAAAAAAATCATCAATTATTATTTATTCTCATAGTGACCTAAAGAAGAAATAGATTACTACAATAAATAAATAGCACCTGGGAAACGTAAATCACATCTATAATACATCTTCCTATCCGTTGTCCTTTGTCTTCATTTTTTCCTTTATTTTCCTCTTCTATTTGAACATACCCAAATCCAAAAACAACTTGTAAGAATATAGACAATGCAATAAAAATATTCAAAATGTGCAGGAACAACCATTTCTTCTTAATGTATGAGGTGGCTCCAGACATCTAGATTTGTCATCTGAATTGGTACCTCAGGTCACTACTAATTGGCTCAAAAAGGCCACCTTCATCAGGTTTGGCCAATATTAAACACTCTCTTTTATAAAATAATGAAAAATGTAGAATGCATTTTTTAAAGAAAATTATCTTACTTGACAAAATAAAGCACTGTAATACATTTTTGTTTCCTCAGAAATTTTTTTTTAATCCATGAAATTCAATAGTCTAGAAATCACTTACCCTGTTTAGTGTGGAAGGATAAAGTCTTTGTAAGAAAAAGCTGAGGTTAAAACTAGATTCCAGGGCAAAGTGGCTGAGTTTCCAAGTTACCTTCAAATTCTTTCATGCGGCACCTGTTTAAACAGGGGTTATGCTCACAATTTGGCTATGTGATAGATAGAATGTGATATGGCTTGAATATTTCACTCCTCAAAATGTCATGCTGAAACTGATCCCCATTGTTGAAGGTGGGGCCTGGTCATGGTGGTGGACTCAGGAATGGCTTGGTGTCTTCTCTGTGGAAAATTAGTGACTCCTTGCTTTACTAACTCAAACAAGTGCTGATTGCTGGAGAGAGCCTGCCACTGCCTCCTCCCTCTTTTTCCCTCGCCTGCCATGTGACACACATGCTTCCCCTTTTCCTTCTGCCTCGACTGGAAGCCCCCTGAATCTTTCACCAGAAGCAGATGATGGCACTCAGGTTCTTGTATAGCCTGCAGAACCATGAGCCAAATAAACCTTTTGTTTCTTATAAATGCAAACCTCAGGCATTCCTTTATAGAAGCACAAAGTGGACCAATACAGAACGCTTTCTTTGACTTGACTATCTACCAATTATAACATTCCCTTTAATTCATTTAATTTCAAAACAACTAACCCCTAAAATAGTACCTGACTATACTTGAACTTTCACAACAAGCCAATTTTTGCTAAGCATAATGATAGAAACAATACTAATTATTATATGGATATTTTACTGTACATGTAAAAAAAAAAAAAAACAACAAAGTAGGAGTTACTGGGTCCTAAGGGCTAAGGATCTACTTCACTTGGTTGAAAATATAAGTTAGCAATAATCCAGCATTGGGTTTGGGATGGTCTGAAAAATAACTCAGAAGGAACCTCAAACTAAGAAGTGTAAGAGCATATTCTATATTACTATCCTTAACAGTATTCAGTTATCCCACAATAATTTTCATCTAAGGTAACTGCAGAGCGTGCACTAGGACTAAATAGTAGGCTAGATCAAGAATAGGAAACAAGGTAATGAATAATTCTCACTCTGTACCTTACAGAGTCCTCAGTTGGGGGGAGAATCCCATGCAATGTTTCTTTGAGTGGCCAGTGTGTATCTTGGAAGGGTACCAAGGGAAAAAATAAAACAAAATAGCTTCTGCAATTATCTAGACACTGCAGATGAAAGTCATGATTTTGGAAAAGAGATAATAAACGTAAAGGTTATTCATTTTCTCTTAAACCCAGTCAATGGTTATACAATGAAAAGGACAGATAATTTAATACAACTAATTCATTTAAAAAGTAGTGATTAAGACTTCTGGTCTGTGGTTCAGCATTCATTCTGTCCTAATAACAAGTAAAAAAGCCAAAAAAAATTAAATTGAAATATCAACAACTCTTCATAGATAAGTAAGAGAATAAATGTCACAGGGCAAACTATTCCCCCCCAAACTTGAGGAGAATGACAGGTGAACACAGAGAATCAAGGTTTATCAGAAAACAAAGCCATGAGCCAAAACCTCCAAGGAAGTCAGTGCTAGGATCACAAAACCTAAACCAGAGCTAATGAATTTTTGTAGAGTCAGTGTGGACAAATCTGAGTGGAAAAAATATCTCAGAGGACTTTTATTTCCATGTCTCCCAAGAGGCTTATGAATTTTACCTCCTAGAGCAAAGGTTCCCACAGTGAATATAAGCAAGTAAAATCCCTTTGTGAGTTCAGTGAGGGAAAAGGAAAAAAACAAAAAACAAAAAACAAAAAGCAAAAAACACCATTTGTAAATATCTGGCCTAGAACCTTCTGTCCCTATTCTCAGAAGAGACTAGTTAAACAGAGCCTAACTTGCTGGAGTTTTATTAAAACCTAACTTACCTGAGAAAAGGAAAATGTGTGACAATTTTCTATAAGACATTTATAAATACTAAATACTAAAATGCATAAAATACTATAGACAAATATTAAAATACAAAAAAAAAAAAACATATTTTGAAGACAGAGAACAAGCATTAGAGCCAGAATCGGATATGTCATGGATGCTGGAGCTGGACTGGGAATTTAGAACAACAATAATTAACATGTTAAGAGTCCTAATGGATAATGTAGGCAGCATACAAGAACAGATGTAAATAGAGAGATGATTTTTTTTTTCTTTGCAGTTCTTAGCTGGGGCTGCTTTTGAACCAGCCACCTCCGGCATATTGGGCCAGTGCCCTACTACTTTGAGCCACAGGCACTGCCCATAGAGAGATGAATTTTAAGAAAATAAAGTATATTTTTGCAGTTTTTTTTTGGCTGGGGCCAGGTTTGAACCCGCCACCTCCAGTATATGGGGCAGGTGCCCGACTCCTTTGAGCCATAGGCACTACTCCAGAAAAAAATTTTTTAATGTTAGAGATTAAAATCTTCAATACAAAAATCATAAAAGAGAAAGCACCAGGCCTACATGGGTTCATAGGTACATTTTAACAACCCTTTCAGGAAGAAATTATATTAATTCTCTACAATGTCTTTCAGAACATGTAAGTAGAGATAATACTCCCTAATCCATTCTATGTGGGTAACATTATCTTAATGCCAAAAGCAGATAAAGAAATTATATGAAGGCTCCTGTGGCTCAAAGGAATAGGGCGCCAGCCCCATACGCCGGAAATGGTAGGTTCAAACCCAACCCTGATTATAAAGTGGTTTCAAAGCAGTGCTGAGTACATTGGATATTTTCCCCCCATTCCTGAGATACTTTACAAAAAAGAATATTTTCCAGCTCCATCCATGTAAACACAAAAGAGATAAAGTCTCTATCTTTTTCTAATGCTGTATAGTATTCCATGGTATATATATACCACAGTTTATTAATCCATTTATGGGTCAATGGGCACTTAGGCTTCTTTGGTGACTTGGCAATTATGAGTTGAGCTACGATGAATAATCTGGTGCAAATATCTTTATTGTCAAGTAAATTTTGGTCCGTTGGGTATATACATAGAAGAGGAATTGCAGGATCAAATGGTAGATCTATTTTTAGATACCCAAGTATTCTCCAAACTTCCTTCCAAAGGGAACGTACTAGCTTGCATTTCCACCAGCAGTGCAGAAGTGTTCCCTTTTCTCCACATCCACACCAACATCTGTAGTTTTGGGATTTTGTGATGTGGGCTACTCTTACTGGAGTTAGATGATATCTCAGAGTAGTTTTGGTTTGAATTTCTCTGATGATTAAAGATGATGAGCATTTTTTTCATGTATCTGTAAATCATGCACCTGTCTTCTTCAGAGAAGATTCTGTTCATGTCTCTTGCCCACAATGAAATGGGATCACTATGGAGCATATTACAAGTACAAATTGGATCTATCAGGTACAGAACACAAATTTCTTAATGCTGTAATTGGGTAAGAGAGGTTAAAGCTATGTTGACTTGTAGCATGTAATCATTCCAATTTGTACAAAAATCAACACAAAAAATTCCATAATGGTGTAAATGTGTGTATGATCTATGTACAAACGACTTTGTAAAAAAATGAATCATAAAAAAAAGAAAAAAAAAAGCCCTGGCCAAAAACTGCAAAGAAAAAGAAAAAAAAAAAGAAAGAAATTATACAAAGAGTACCCAGATGACTAATATCTCTCATAAATGTAAATTCAAATTTCCTTAATAAAATATTAGCAAATAAAATCAAACAATGTCTAAAAAAATTATGCACCATGATTTAGTGGGATTTTTCCCAGTTATGCAAGGATGGTTCAATATTTTAAAATCACTTAGTGCAATTCATCAATTTAATGCAATCCATCACATCAACAGGCTGTGATCATATGAAAAGACAGAAAAAACTTTTATCAAATTTCAACATCTATTCATGGCAAAAACTTTCAGTAAACTAGAAACAGAGGGAAATTTACTCATTTGATAAAGAATACCTACAAAATCTATAGCTAACACCATACTTAGTGGTGAGAAACTCAAAGTTTCACAGTAAGATCAGCAACGAGACAACATATCCCCTCTCACCACGAGGTTTCAACATTGTACTGAAAGTTTTAGCTTAAACAATAAGATAAGAAAGGATATGTACAGCCAAGGAGACACCCCCAAAAAATAGACAACCTACCCAATGGGAAAGGATATTTGCATATTTTGAATCAAACAAAAGCTTAATAACTAGTATCTATACAGAACTTAAATTAATTCATAAGAAAAAAAAACAACAATCCCATACATCAATGGGGAAGATAAATGAACAGAACCTTCCCTAAAGAAGACAGACGAATGGCTAGCAAATACATGAAAAAGTGTTCATCATCCCTAATTATTAGATAAATGCAAGTTAAAACTACCCTGAGATATCATTTAACCCCAGCAAGAATGGCCTATGTCACAAAATCTTAAAACTGCAGATGTTGGCGTGGATGTGGAGAGATAGGAACACTTTTATACTGCTGGTGGGACTGCAAACTAATACAACCTTTTTAGAAGGAAGTAAGGAGAAAACTCAAAGAACTCAACCTAGACCTCCCATTTGATCCTGTAATCCCATTACTGGGCATCTATCCAGAAGGAAAAAAAAACAAAACTTTTATTATAAAGACACTTGCACTAGACTGTTTATCACAGCTCAATTTGCAATCACTAAAATGTGGAAATAGCCTAAATGCCCTTCAACCCAGGAATGGATTGGCAAAATGTAGTATATCTATACCATGGAATACTATTCACTCATTAAAAAATTGGAGATTTTGCAGCATTTGTACTAACTTGGATGGAGGTGGAACACATTATTCTTAGTGAAGCATCATAGGAATGGAGAAGTATGAATCCTATGTATTCAACTTTGTTATGAGGACAATTAATGACAATTAATGACATGGTAGGGCTAGGGGAAAGGGAGAGCAGACAGAGAAGGGGGGACAGGGTGAAGGAAAGGAAAATTAAAAAAAAGAAAATAGTGACTAATTCTTACATAAATTGGATTTAATTTTGACCCAAGTATATTACTTAAACATTAAATTTTAACTCAACTTGTTAATATGTTGTTTAGGATATTGCATCCTCATTTATAAGTGAAATATATTTGTAATTTTCCTTTATAACAATATATTTTTTTCCAATTTTAATATCAGGTATATCCAAATGAAGGAGAAGGATTTTGAAGTATTTCTTTTTTTTTCTGTTGTCTGTAAGATTTAGCATGATCTGTTTTTTGACATTGTCTTTTATTTTTATTTACAAATATTAGTTGCCTATTTTTTTGATACTTTGGAAAAAATAATAAGAAGAAGTTAACTGATGACTCCATACTGAAGCTCAGAGTCAAAGCATTCTGTAATAGACATATTCTTATTTGACAATGTGAATGTTACTTTTTTTGTATTATTATTATTATTAATATTGCTCAATATTTCATTGCAGCAATCATCTGATTTCTTTCCTGAATGTATTTTTCTTTGTTCATTCTTTTCGAGGTTTTTTTTTCTAGTCCTTATCTTAAACATTGTTATTGTTATTAAATTTTAAGCCTTTTTGATTTTGTGAAGGCAAAACGTGGAAACCAAATAAACACATGTATATGTAAATATATATATATATATATATATATATATATATATATATATATATATAAAATAAAAAATAAAGAAAGGATATTGAATGTATCAGGACCAGAAATGAGGAAATAAAATTGTTTTTGTTGGCAGATGCCATGATTATCTATTTTGAAAATTCAAAAGAATCAACAAAAACAACAAATAACCTATAACTACTAAGTGATTATAGAAAAGATAAAAGATACAAGGTAAATATACAAAATGACTCTCTTGACACAAGCCATGAACAAGTGGAATTTAAAATTAAAAACACACTATAATTTATATAGACATCCAAAAAATGAGGTACTTTGGTGTAAATCTAACAAAATATGTACAAGATGTACATAACTATGAAACTTAAAAAGAAAACAGTGAAATAAATGGAGAGATATCTCATATTCATGAATAAGAAGGCTCAATAGTGTCAAGATATAAATTCCTTCCACCTGGTCTATGTATTCAATGCAATATCAATCAAAATTCCAACAAGTTATTTATGTAGATTGGAAATCTAATTCTAAAGTTTATAGATGGATGCAAAAGACTCAGAATAGTTATCACAATATGGAAGGACAAAAATAAAATTGAACTAATTTCACCTGATTTCAAGACTTATTATAGAGCTACAGTAATTGAGACGGTATGGTATTGTCAAAAGAATAAAGAAATCAATCAATGGAGTGGGACAGAAAATGAAGAAATAGATTTCACATAAATATAGTTGACTGACTTTTGACAAAGACTTAAAGGTAATATAATAAATCAAAAATAATCTTTTTAACAAATGATGCTGGAACAACTAGGCATCCAGTGCAAAAGTTGATTTAAGGCATGTACTTTAATCTGTCACATGAATTAACTCAAAATGAATAACAGACTCAAATGTAGAATGCAAAGCTCTAAAACTCATAAAAGTTAACACATGAGAAAATCTAGATTTTTTTTGATTTGACAATGAGTTTTTCAATACAACACCACCAAGTGTACGATCAATGGAAAAAAAGAATTG
The DNA here is from genome assembly GCA_963574655.1 of Perodicticus potto. NCBI lineage: Eukaryota > Metazoa > Chordata > Mammalia > Primates > Lorisidae > Perodicticus > Perodicticus potto. The sequence goes on along the minus strand of CAUYRH010049085.1, from coordinate 64,234 downwards.
ATTAGCTGGACTTTGTTAACATTAAAATTCTCTGATCTGCAAAGGACACTGTTAAGGGAATGAAAATACAAACTAAAGTCTGAGAGGAAATTTTTGCAAAAGTCTTATCTGATAAAGAATTGCTACCCAAACTACTACTAAGATTTCTACAAGGAAATTTTAAAACCCAACAAGAAAACAAAAAACCTAATTACTAAATGGCTAAAGATTTCAAGAGATATCTCACCAACGAAGATATACAGATGGCAAACATAAGAGACCCTCACAAAATTTTCACTAGAAAATGAAAATTCAAGCCACAACAACGTGAGACCACTATGCACTTATTGGAATCATTGAAATCCAGAACACTGACAATGACGATACCAAATTCTGGCAAAGATGTAGAGCGTCAGTAACGCTCTCTCACTGCGGTTGGGAACGCAAGATGATAGAACCACTTTGGAAGACATTTCGGTGGTTTCTTTTACAAAACACATACTTGTACACATAAAATCCAGTCAGTATGTTCTTTGGTATTCACCCAAACAAAATGAAAATGTGTGTCCACACAAAAACCTATACAAGGACATTTACAGCAGCTTTATTCATATTTGCTGAGACTTAGAAGCAACCAAGACATCTGTCAGTAGGCGAATGGAAAAATAAACTGCCTTACATCCTGACGATGGAATATTTGTCAGAGCTAAATAGAAAGATCTATAAAGACATGGAGTGACAGGGAGGGACCTTAAATACATGTTACTAAGTAAAAGAAGCCAATCTGAACAAATCGTGTACCTTGTGATTCTAATTACATGACATCCTGGGAAAGCCTCAATCGTGCTGGCAGTGAAAAAGTAAATGGTTGCCATGAGGGAAAGGGAGGGACGGATAAATAGGCATAGCACAGAGGGTTTCCAGCATATGAAACTATTTTAAGTAGCAGATACATGTCATTATACATTGGTTAAAGTCCAGAGAATTTACAGCAATTTCACAAATCCAATGTAACCTATGGTTTGAAGGATGGGTAGTGGGTCAATGGAGGTTCATCAATTGTAACAAGTGTAGACTTTGGTGGGGGATATGGATAACTGGGGAGGCTATGCATGTCTGCAATCAGGGGTAAACAGGAACTCTGTATCTTCTGCTCAATATTGCTATGAACCTAATACTGCTCTAAAGAAATGAAGTTTATTAAAAAAAAGTAGTGGTTAAAATCAGAAGTACTTTTCACATGGTAGAGTTGTGTGTAATCTTCTGCAATCACCTAAATAGCGATATTTACAGACCTACCTCATGACATGTACTCAGTTCTGAGTTGTGGGGAGATTAACTCAAGGGTTTGATCTCAAACCCATTATTTACACAGCGAGCATCACTGTTTTGGGTTACCAGTTACTCATATGGAAATTGAGCGTGCACATCCTTTCCCCTGCATTGTATGGCAGGTGGGAGTCCAAATGAGATAGTATGTACTGTGAAATAGCACCATAAAAGTACCAAGGAATATGAGAGAACAAAGGGAAAAGGGCAAGGAGGGGATGGAGGCAAAGGAGAGGGAAGGATTAAGATATAGCAACTGAAGAGTAAGATGAAGATGAGTTGCAAGAATATATAATTTTATCTCAACTATGCAGAAATGGACCATTTTAATAAAATATATGCATGCTTTCAAGCTTTCCGATCAGTCTCTCTCCTCCATAAATCTGGCACAATATTTAAGATTTCTGTTGCTTTAATTCTTTTAGATGGGGCTTCAATAGGTCCTGTTACAACAGAAAAACTGATCTCAGAAGAAGGGAACATCTAGCAGTCACCAGCTGTCAAGAGTAATACAAAGGTGTTGGTAAGATTCAAAAGTCACTTAGATGAGAAGGCTCTGAGGAAACAGGAAGCAGGTGTCTCAAGAGGAGTTTTTTCTTTTCTTCTCTTCTCTTTTCTTTTTTCTCTTTTCGTCCTTCTTCCCTCCCTTTCTCTTTCCCTCCCCCCCTTCCTTCCTTCCTTTCTTTCTCTCCTTCTCTCTCTCTCTTTCTTTCTTTCTTGAGACAGTGTCATGCTGTCCCCCTAGGTAGAGTGCTGTGGTGTCACAGCTCACAGCAACCTCCAACTCTTGGGCTTAACCGATTGTCTTGCCTCAGCCTCCCAATTTTCCTTTACTTTTTTAATACAAAAATAAGATAGACTGAGGACATATTTAGGCTGCTGGAGAGAAAAGAGTTTATGAAACGTTAAAGGGCTTAAGTGTCAGCTATGTAGCTTGTTATGATCCAGATTCTGATTCAGTGAGTCTGGAGCAAGACTACAAATCCTGTATTTCTAACAAGATCCAGGTTCTGCTGAAACTATGGATGGTCAAACAACAATTTGAGGGTAAAGAAAATGTGACTGAGAAAGGGAGCCATTCTTGGGCCTCCCCTGTGGCTCAAAGGAGTAGGGCGCTGGCCCTATATGCCAGAGGTGGCAGGTTCAAAAACCCAGCTCAGGCCAAAAATACTTCAAAAAAAAAAAAAGGGGGGGGGGAGCCATTCTTGAGCCAGTCTGGATAGCTAGAAAGCAACATAACACCATGAATATTAAGAAAAACAATGGAGAGGTGCTGAAAAATTATACTAATATTTTATGATTAATAAGAAAAAGTTTATCCACCATTCAGTACATACTTGCCCATTATCAAAGCCATATGTTAAAGGCACTATGATATCAAAGAAAAAAAAAAGAATATCTCTAGTCTCAATGAGGTTACTTCAGAGCTAGACTCTAGAGGAGAGCTAGTCAGTTATCAAAACCACCAAGCACATAAGTTATCATTATCATGACAATTGCATGAATCAGAGGTGTGGGGTGCTATAAAAACCTCTATGGAAGCCACAATGTCTTTCAAAGAAGAAATGACACTAAGCTAAGATTTAAAGCATTGGTTGTCAAAGTGTGGTTCCTCAGATTGGCAGCATCAGCAAACAGGGAGACTTTTTTAGGAATGTAAATTATCTGGCCTTATCCCACTTCTGTGAGTCAGAAACACTGTCGGTAGAACCCAGGAATCAGTGTATTAACAAGTCCTCCGTGTGATTCTGACACATGCAAAAGTTTGAGCACTATTAATCTAAAGGAAGAGCAGGAGTTAATATGGAAAAGATTGGGGAGAGAGAGGGTTAGAATGAGAGGAGTGAAAACATGTTTCTAGGTAAGGAAAGAAACAGAAGGAGCAAAGACACCAGTCGGGGAAGGGAGGGCTGCAGAAGGCCTGGGTGTCAGAGACAGAGACAGATATGGAAGGAGAGAATGACAGCCACAGTCTTCACAATTAAAGGCAGCCAAACGGCAGCTCAGAGACAAAACTTGCTCGTAGATGTGTCCTCCTTTGCCAGCAGAAAAATCAACTGTAATTTGAATGCCTAGAAGGAGCGCAATCTTCATGCACTTACATCACTGGCCTGGCCCCCAATGGCCTTTGGTTTTGCAACCGTTGTTAAATTATGGGAGAAGTGTTTGGGAAGCAGTGAGTGCACTTTAGAGCAAGGGTTCACAGCCAAGGCTGCATGTGAAAGTCACTTGGGGAGCTTTGAAGACAGATTGAGAAAGGCAACCCAGAGCAACTGGACAAGCTCTCTGGGGTGGGGCCCAGGCAGCAGATATTCTGAACCCTTCCAAGGAGTTCTATTGCTCAGCAAGGATGGCTTGAATACTATTCAGCTTGAAAAACAAGAGACAAAAATGTCATGGTTCTGGTAGAATTTCACGGATGTTCAAGGCACGAAAGAACAAAAATATAAATGTTGGATTTCTTGCTTAAATCTCTATCTGTTAAATTACGTATTCATTTTCATGAGCAAAATGAACTAGGGATCCCAACATATAACAGTACCAGAAACTCTGCTTTGATGGAAGGAAAATTATGCCTGGCTTAGAGCCTGCCCTTCTGGGTTATCTGATTCCGATTCTAGGAGGGCTGTCTTTTTAATGCCTTTGAGCTATTTTACAACTCTGTAAGTATAGGCAGACAGCAAAGGAAAATAATTCTTGTCTAAAGACATGCAAATAAATTCTGTTTGGTGGAGGGTCTATTGACTACTCACCCTCCAAGCCAATTTTATATCTGTTACATAATTTACAGGAGGCCATTGGTTTAGACTGAGCTCTTGCACTAGGCCCAATGCAACAAACCAAAATGAGGTTACTCATGCTGAAATTCCAAGTTACCAAGCCAAAGCTAAGTTGCTTATCTGACTTTCTAAGAAATCCAAAGAGAGACAGAGATAACCAAATCCCCAAACAAGCCAGTTTGGCCCAGCATGATAAGAAGTCCACTCAGTTTAAATCCTATAAGGAAAATCACTTTGAAAGGACCAGTCCACTCTTTGTCCTCTGTTTCTGCTTTCCTCTGACCTTGTGTGTCTGCAAAACCCATCACCTCTGCTCAGCTCATTGAAATACAATAGAATGAGATGGCCTCTTCACCTACTTGCCCTGCCAAGAGGGGCCCATTCACTGACTATGGGTAAACGCATCTTGTTCTGTAAGCCTATATTGTGCTCTTACTCAGTAAACCTCTTTCTCTTTCTCAATAAACTTTGTTCCATGGTTGCACACACACACTCTCACACAATCAGTCAATCAATCAGTAGAAAATAGAATAGAAAGGGACGTGGCCCTAACTCCAGAATAGCGCAAAAAAACCCAGTCATATCTTTAAGTTTGTGGTAATTTTGTCTTTTGACATATCCATTGTGAGTTCATTTCAATGCTCCTGATTTGAAAACATGTTTGGTCTGTGGCGTCTGCTCTGGACTGTTTGTAACATCTGTCTGGATCCTTCATTAGTAATTAGTTGAATAAACATCTTACAGTGTGCTTATTTTTTATCTGTATAGCAGTCATGGGTTTATCTTTTTTGAAAAATTATATTTTATCACAACTTTAATCTAGATTAGAGCTGAGGACATTTGAGATGTGGAGATTTGACAGAGTCTCTCTGTTTTGGCTAATGAACAGCAGCAAGGGGCTATTACAACACCCCTGAATTGGCCTTCCAGTCCATTTTCTCTGCTTTTCCACAAGCCTAAGCCATCAAAAAAGTACAGTTCTAACCCTCTGTCTCCCAGTTCCTCACCAGAACACCAATTAATACAATGCACTCCAGTAAAACAACCACCAGTTTCAAGGAGGTCTTGTAACAACAGTGTGGTTTCATTAGGAGGGAAAGAAATTCTCTTTCTCTAATTAGCTTTTTTGTTGTTAGTGATCCCAGTCCATTTCTTCAGGTTTATATTCTCCTTACCAACCAAGCATAGTGAGTGGGGCTTAATCAACAGTTGCCCGAACGTGTAACACTTTCAACTTAGAGCATTTGAGTTCCTATAATCAATATCAATCTGTACATTCTAATTTTCAATCAAGAAGCAATTTGTACCTTCTTTTGTTTTTCTGGGACTCAGAAAAAATGTAGCTACAAATTCTAAATGCACAGTATTAGCAAGGCGAGTTTCTTAGCAACCAGAGAGCACCATCAGCAAATATCTCCACTCTGTATGGAAAACTGCAAAAAGTCATTCCAAATTAAAATAAAACGGCCTATTAAAACATTGAAGGGGTCTCCTCCCAACCCCATAGGCAGAGGGCCAGCTCAATGGATGAAAAATAAGTTAAAGTTACATTTCAATGTGGAATAAAATTTATTTTAGAATACTTGGAAGATAGCCAAAAACCTCTTTAAAATATGAATTTAAAAAGTGAGTGTGATTTTTTATGAGTGTAGGTTTAAGTACATTCAGCAGCTCACAATTTGATACAATGCCCAGTTTCTGTTTGGATTGTCATTAAAAAAAAAGTGTTTTTCTGTGTTATATTAAATTTATATCAAAAATTCTGAGCTGAAATGCTTTTGCTGAGTTTCTATTTTAGAAAGCATTTTGTTTGGTTAAAAAAAAAAAAAAGAAGAAAGAAAAGAGTAGGCACTTTGTTTTCCCTACATAAGGTTTTCAAGGGTGAGTAATAACAGTGTTCAAGCATTGCTAATTCACGGAGATTTGTTTGTTGCATGTAATTTCTGGGTACCACTCTGGTCACATGCAAACAATCCTTTCTCATGTCACTTGGGTGGCCTTGCAAAAAGCAATTTCCAGCAACCTCTACCTACACTGAGAAACTCCATGATCCATAATATGATTTTATTTTTCAGGACCAGCTGTTGTAATTTCATGCAGTAATTTAGGTGATTGTCAAGCATGGCGTATTCAAACTTAATGCTTTCTTTTGAAAAGTAACACTTTACTATATTGAATCCTTCAATTTCTAGCCAGAAAAAGAGTGAGATTTAATAGCACTGGCTTGAACCTGTATTTTAGGGTTTTTTCCCCATAAACAATAGACTCGTATTTTTTTCCTCCTGTCTTATTTTATCAATTAAATTACCTTCATTTGTTTATTTCATCATAGTGAGGAATATTAGAGCTTTTCCCTCCTTTTTGTTTTTGAGTCATTTTTCTACTTAAGAGGAATCATAGGCACACCCTCACCCCCACTGCCAGGAGTCAGGATTAAGGTGCTCTCTGTGCCCAGCACTGACCACTGGGCTGTGGAGGGCATTCCCAGAGAAGAATCAGATGTCCAGATACCCTCCCCTGTAACCCTGCCAGGCCTCCCAGAGCACTTTGGAGGATTAAGGAGATAATGCCATCAAAAGAGTTGCACCTTCTCAGCGGGGCCATCTTTGGAAATTGAACAAAGAAAAGGGTTGAGTCTGCTTAGATAGGAAGAAAGAGAGGTAGACTGGCATCTTTTATCCTGGGATGGAAAGAAAAGAGCAGCTCTAACAGGACAGAAATAAGAGAACAGCCTCCCTCACATCTCTTAACTCTGCCCACCCTCCCCACCTCTTACCGAGCATTCTGCTTGGACCAGACACAGTACAATCTGCAGCTCACTGTTCCTTACATGGCACCTTTATTTGCATTCTTTTTTTTTTTTTTTTTTTGCAGTTTGGCCAGGGCTGGGTTTGAACCACCACCTCCGGTATATAGGGCCGGTGCACTACTCCTTTGAGCCACAGGTGCCTCCCAAACATAATCTCTTTTTTTTTTTTTTTTTTTTTTTTTGAGACGGAGCCTCAAGCTGTCACCCTGGGTAGAGTGCCGTGGCATCACAGCTCACAGCAACCTCCAATTCCTGGGCTCAAGCGAGTTTCCTGCCTCAGCCTCTCAAGTAGCTGGGACCACAGGCGCCCGCCACAACGCCCGGCCATTTTTTCTTTTTTTGGTTGCAGCCGTCATTGTTGTTTGGCAGGCCCAGGCTGGATTCAAACCCAACAGCCCAGGTGTACATGGCTGGCGCCTTAGCCCGTTGAGCCACAGGCACCGTGCCCATAATCTCTTTTTTTTTTTTTTTTTTTGCAATTTTTGGCTGGGGTTGGGTTTGAACCTGGTATCTCTGGCATATGGGGCTGGTGCCCTACTCCTTTGAGCTACAAGTTCTGCTCTTTATTTGCATTCTTATGGTTGTACTTTTAAGTTAACCATTGCCCCTTTCTCTTGGAACCAAACACCTCTAGGTGGGACAATCATGTATAGCCCTCTCGCAAGGTCATGGTATTGAATTGCTTTCCTGTCCTCTGTGACAGGAAATCTAAGTTATTTAACATTTTGTTATCACCATGGCTCATGGCTAAGATGTGGATAATAAATAATAATATCTAGGTCATAAGGTTGTTGGGAATTATGATTAATAAAGCACTTAGAAAAGAGCCTGGCATATGGTAAGCATTCTAGAAGTTTTTCAGTAAGTAAATTATATGAATAAGACACTTTTTAAGATTTATAAATTTAATTTAAGGTCAAGTCAGTTTGAAGGTCTGAACTGAAAAGGTTTCCATTCACAACGCTTCCAGAGATAGCTAGAACGTCAGATGCAAGTAAGGAGGCTGCTGGCGACATCGTTTCCGAAACCCTGCTGAACACAGCATGCACTTGACTGTGTCCCTAGTCCTTGGGGAAGAATTCACAAAATATCTGGCTGTCCATGTTTCTGAAAAATGTGCCTGCTAAGGTGTATTTAAAATTTAAATTTGGGGATTTCCCTGCCACCAACTTTCTTCATTGAGAAATTACATACTAATCTAATGAAAATAAACCAACTTATGCAAAGTTAACTAATAATGCAACATTCATTGACTCCCAACGCTAGGGCAGGCAGGTTTCAGGCAGGCTGTTTTAGGTACATTTGCTCATTTGAGTACAGATGAGGAAACTGAGCCCAAAGGAGTGAATTCACCCTATGTTTTGACACACATCTGGTGTATGGAGTTGTTCATTCATTCACATAGCCCCCTCAGCAGTCCTTGGCCCATAGAGCAGTGCAAGCTGAGTCCTAGTAACTAGTATGGTCTGAATTTCAGTCTCTGAGATGTGAACATTTATGGTACTTTCAATCAGAGCATAGAAGAAGGCAGAAAAGCAAAGCCAAGCTTTTGCTCTATTTTACTTTACATAGCAACTCCATTAGCTTTTTTGAGTCTCAAGTCTTTATTAACAAAATGAGGTGAAGGCCCCATCTTAAGGGGCCTTTGTGTTTGTGGAACTATCACTGTATGACTCTTAGAATTCGAAATTGCTGAACAGAAGCTTTTCCCAGGTAAAGCAGCAAGGGAACACTGCTATGAGCACCTCTACCCACTAATACCCTGTTTGTTTCTAACCATCATGCAGGGCACACAGCTCTTCCATGTGGTTTGAGTGTTTTCAAGGCATCTATTCCCCAAACTTTATAATGTTCCCTAAAGATTACAAAATTTAATAAGCAATGAATGTGAGCTTTAGCATGCCAATTCACCAGTGTTTGACTTGTGGCCAAATGCTCTAGCAAAGGAGATAGAAAAGAGATTCCAAATGAGTGCATGAAAATCTGTGATCACAAGAGAATCATTTATACTGAGCTTTAACTTCTCCATCTGGCTCTGACCTAAGAGTAGGCCGACTCCGGTGCCTGCATTTGGAACATACCGCAGGGCGCACTCATTGTTTTCTCACACATACCTTAAGTTATTCTTGTAATAGTTTTACAGAAGCCTGAGGGTTTTCTGCACTCACCCTGGACTGCCACAGTTGCATATCCTTTCCTTTCAGCTTATTCGGAACCCGTGTGTATGATTGAGACCATCACCTTCCTCCAGTCATGCTTTTGCAATCTTCCTTTCCTTCTGATCCCTCCCAAGCTCTGAGTGTGGTATTGGTCCACCTTTATAACACGGGTTTCCTTGATACAAACCACAAGAGAATAACAGATTGTGGAAAACATCCATAGGCCTACTCTTTAAACCAGGGCTATCCAACAGCCCACAACTTGCGGCCTGCATGCATCCCAGGATGGCTATGAAGGTGATCAATACAAAATCATAAACTTACTTAAAACACTATGAGTTTTTTTGTGACTTTTTGGTGGAGCTTGATTGCACAATTCTCCAGCATGATCTTTGTAGAAGACAATGTCATTTTGCAGTGTCACATAAAATAATATGTATACTCTCACTATTTGTGCACATACATGGCTTCAGTTTTACATGGGGTGTGGCTTCCAGTGTGTCATCTTCCAAGCACAGATAGTCAAAATGACACCGTCAGATGTTACATGTGCTTGTGATGACTTGGCAGCGATGATCAATAATATTTCAACCTAGCATTGCAACGTCAGGCATTTCATGTTATGTGAAAGTTAGGTAAGCATTCTTTTATTTTTATTTATTTTTTTGTTCATTTTATTTTATTTGTTATTTATTGAATCATAGCTGTGTACATTAGTTCAATCATGGGGTACAGTGTGTGCGGGCTTCATATACAATCTGAAATATTTTCATCCACCTGTTCGACATAACCTTCATGGGATTTTCTCGTTTATTGTGTGAAAACATTTGTGTTCTGCATTCTTATTTGATTATTAAGGATGCTTCCACACCATGGCAGAGCCTATCACATCACCCGTCCCACTTGACAATTGGCCTCTGCCCCACCCCGTATCAGTAGCACAGATGTGGAAAGCCCCAAACCTTGCTTTCTGTTTTCCTGTTGATTAATTTTCATAATATAAGTAAACATAGTCCCTATATTTACTTACTATTATTATTTTTTTCATCCCAGTATGGCTTCTACAGTGTTTTAAATGAAAAAAGAACTCCATAAAGGAAAAATTGCAAATGAAGGAAGTTTGTTCAGTGAAAAGTGGACAGATGACTAGTTTTTTGTTGAGGAAAATAATAAGGCACTCGGCTTAATTTGTAGGGAATTTGTGCAAGTTTTCTACGACCACAATTTGAAAATGCATTATATGCAAAAACATGATGCCAGATTCAATGTATATGGATTGCCGCAGAAGAGCAAACTCGTGGAACTAAAAAGTCTACCTTATCAACAAAATTTTTTTTCACAAAGTTACAATGCAGGTGAATTACATTGTAAAAGACAGTTATGTGGTAGCATATTTAAGTGCAAAAATGTCAAAAACATTTACTGGTGGTGAGTTATAAAGCAATGTATGGAAAGTATAGCAAATATAATATGCCTGAAAAAAGGGGGTATATTTCTAAAATCAGTTTGTCTCACCAGAATATAGCCAGGAGAACTGAAGAAATTGGAGGATTTATCTAAAGAAGTTTGTAGAACAAAGCTGCTAATTTTAAATTTCATGCTTTGGTGATGGCTGACAGCACTGATTCTACAAATAGGGCTCAACTCATCAGTTTGATTAGAGAAACTGATAATGAACATGATGTCACTGAAGAAATGGCTTCTTGAGTGCCATTAAAAGACAGAACCAGTTTGAGTGCTCTGTAGATTCTGGTTATCAGCCCTTTGTCAGCTTTGTAACATGCAAATATCTTCTCCTATTCTGAAGGTTGCCTACTTAATTTCATTGTTATGACCTTGGCTGTGCAAAGTTTTTAATTTGATTAGATTTTATTTGTTTATTTTTGTTGCTGTTGTGATTGGCAGTGGAGTCTTTTTCATAAAATCTTTCTCCAGGGTAATATGATCAAGAGTTTTTCCCATATTTTCTTCTAGAGTTTTTATTGTTTCATGTCTTATATTTGAATCTTTTATTCATTATGAATCAGTTGTATTAAGTGGTGAAAAATGTAGGTTCAGCTTCAGTCTTTTACGTGTGACTGACCAGTTCTACTAGCACCATGTATTAAATAGGGATTATTTTCCACAGTGTATACTTTTGTTTGGTTTATCAAAGATCAGAGAATAATATGAGGATGGTTTCATCTCTAGGTTTCTAGCTTGTTCCATAGATCTATGTTTCTATTTTTGTTCCAGTATCATGCTGTTTGGGTTACTATAGACTTGTAGTATAATCTGAAATCTGGTAAAGCGATGCTTACAGATTTGTTTTTATTTATAAGAATTGCATTGGCTATTTGGGGGCTTTTATTTGGTTCCATGCAAAAGAAAGAACTATTTTTTTGAGTTCTTCAAAATATGATGTTGGTATTTTTGATGGGAAGTGCATTGAATCTGTAGATCACATTGGGTAGTATGGCCATTTCAACAATGTGGATTCTTCCCAGCCACGAGCATCATATATGTTCTTTCCTTTGTTAACATCTTCTGCTGTTTTTTTCTCAGAGTTTCATAGTTTTCACTGTAGAGTTCCTTCACATCCTTTGTTAGATATATTCCCAGGTATTTCATTTTCTTTGAAACTACTAAGAAGGGTATTGTGTTCTTGATTTGATTATCATCTTGACTCTTATTGGCATATATGAAGGTCTCAAACTAATCAATGAGAAAAGAGTAAACAATCCCGTCTATCATTAGGCAAGAAACATGAACCAAACCTTCCCTTAAGAAGACAAACAAATGGTCAAAAAACACATGAAAGAATGCTCATGGTCCTAAATCATCCCAGAAATGCAAATAAAAATCACCTAATGTCAGTGAAACTTGCCCACATCACCAATATCCAAAGCTGCTGATGCTAGTGGGGCTGTGGAGCAAAGGGAACACTTGTATACTGTTGGTGAGATTGCAAACTAGTGGAAAGAAATATGAAGAATCCTCAAAGAACCAAAAATAGACCTTCCATTTGATCCTGCAATCCCATTACTAGGGATCTACCCAGAAGAAAAAAAAAATCATTTTACCACAAGAACATTTACACTAGATTTTATTGCAGCTCAATTCATAATAGCCAAGATGTGGAATCAATCCAAATGGCCATCAACACATGAATGGATTAATAAACTGTGGAATGTGTGCATCCTCGAATACTTCAGCCATAAAAATGATGGAGAATTTGCATCTTTTGTATTAACCTGAATGGAGCCAAAGAACATTGTCCTTACTAAAGTACCACAAGAATGGAAAAGCAAGTATCCAAAGTACTCAAGGCTAATATGTAAACAGTTAATGAACAACTGCACACCCACCCAAGAGAAAAATACAATTAAAAAAAAAAAAAGGCTCGGCCTGGGTTTGAACCTGGCCCAGACCTGCTAAACAACAACAACAAAAAAACGAAAACAAAAACAAAAAATTCAAGTGGAGGGAAGGGAGAAATGGTAAACTCTCACCTAACAGGCACAATGTTAGTGTATATAGCACACCTCCTGGGTGAAGGGCTCATATACAACTTGGACTTTGCCTGAAAAATGCAAACAATGTAACGTACTTATTTGTACCCTCATATTAATCTGAAAAAAGACACAACTAAAGAGATGAGCAAAAAATATGTTTTTCTTTGTCCATTGTCAACATATCCATTATAGTTAGTAATGATGCTCTGGCAATACTAGGTGAAAGAGAGGGAGTTGTAAAATTAATAGAACACTATGGCAGTGTTCTATTAACTCATTATTAAAACTCATGTTTGATGATGTATCATTACACAGCACATCAAGAAAATTTATGCACAAAAACTTTAAAAATGCATAATGTCATGCAAATCATCTTCAAGTCCATGAATTTCATAAGGGCCAAGGGCTTGAATCATTGCCAATTCCAGGAATTCCTTAGAAGTATTGATGTTGACTTTGGTGACATCATTTACTTTTCAGAAGTAAGATGGCTAAGGTTAGGCCAAATGTTGAAAAGATTTTATGATTTGTGACATGTTATCAAGTCATATATGGTATCAAAAAACAAATTTGTGCTAGAACTTGACGAAAACTGGCTTACAGATTTAGCATTTTTAGTGGACTTAACTGCTCCTTTAAATGAATTAAACATGTGTCTACAAGGTGACAACCAATTTATCAATACAACGTTTCAAACCATAACAATATTGCAAATGAGACTGAAATTATGGCAGGCTCAAATTAAAGAAAACAATTTTATGCATTTTGACAAGTTGGCTAAACACAGTCCTGTGCATAGTGAAAAATGTACAGACTTGATTTGTATTTGATACAAGAATTTGAAAACACATTTCAAGATTTTTGGGAAAATAATCAATATCTCGGTGCCTTTGTGACCCCATTTTCAGTTGACATAAATATGTTTCTTGACAATTTTTGAATGGACTGCATACAGCTATAATCTGACATTCAACTTAAAGAAAAATTTGAACACGTCCCTTTACTGGACTTTTCTAGGTCCTATCTTCTCAGAGACAAATATCCCTCACTTCACAATCACGCCTTACTCATGTCATCACTGTTGGGCAGCATCTACATTTGCAAGAAACTGTTTTCAAGAATGAAGCACATTGAAGAGTAAAATTAGAATAAAAATATCTAATGAGCACCTTGAGAATTCAGTGAGAATTGCAACTACTTCCATAGAACCAGATGCAATGCAGATTGATGCATTAATCTCTCAAATACAAGGTCAAATATCCTACTAGTTTTATGTTACTCACTTTTGCTTTTATAATACAAAAAATCAAAAAAGCAAAGACATTCTATTATGAAGATATGTACACTTTCTATATTAGTGATTGCAAAATTGGGACTTGCTCAACACTTTTTTATAAGAGTCTTTGCATGGGCTGCTGTATATTTAGGATTATTATGTGAGAACTTTTTTGCTTATCTATGGTGGTGGATAGATCACAAAAATTATGCACAGAATGTTTTTTTTTTTTTTTGGTCATCGTGTTTTATTAGGGTTTGTGTATTTAATGAGTAGCCCAAAGCAACTCTTCTCCCTATGTGGCCCAGAGAAGCCAAATGTTTGGATACCTCTGCTAAAAACAAGGGGCAAATTAATGGTCTGTGGTATGAACTCAGCCTTTAGGAATCTTTTATTTATATTTTGTTTAAAAACATCTAAATATGGATCAAAAGTGTTTTCACATAGTAAATGAGAAAATATAATGAATGTTATATCAATCAGGTTGATAAAAATATCTCCGATTGTATGTGAAGCCCACACACTGTACCCCATGACTGAATTATTGTACACAGCTATGACTCAATAAAAAATAATAAAAAATAAAAAAAAAAGATTTAAACTACTGGCCACCATTTAAAATTAGAAATTTTTATAAGAATCAAATTTCTGGCTTTTATTACAGAATCATAAGATTTAAACACAATTTACCCACTTGTCCAGGGCTACCTCTTTAATAAGAACGTGTCCTCTCCGATCTCCCTCATTCCTACCACTCCCTACTTCTCTTGTTTCCTGTCTGCTTTCTTCACTAATGTTACCTCTTTATATCCCAGGCCTTTGGGGTTTTGAATCTTGGCATAAAACTTGATTTCTCCAACTGATCACCCATTCCATGGTCCCCTGGACTCTGGGTTGAAGAATTCTCTGTCTAATAACCAGTTTCTTGATAAAAAGGAAAAGGAGCTAGGTAAGAAATAGTTATAGCATTAACAGGACAAAGAAAGGTTGAAAGAGAATAAGGTTTAAACTTAGAGAAGAAAGCCAGCAAGAAAACATTATGGTATAGTGATTAAATTGTGAACTTTAGAATCAGGCTTTGTCAGTTATTGGCTATAATTTACAAACCATTGTACTGTAAAAAAAAAAAAAAAAAAGTAGTATGCATATGATGCAAATCACTTGTAGAATTTGGGTGTAAGGATTTAAAAAAGTGTGTAGCATACTGACCCATGCATGGATGGCTTAATCTCTGAAAACTCGTAAGTATAAAAGAGTGAGATGAGAACGACTAGAAAATACCTTCTGCAATTTCTTAAGGCTAATCACCCAATTAGGAAAGAAAAACAACCTGGAATGAAAATTTTAAAAACAGTAACTGTTGTTCAGTATGAGAATCTCTCACAGGGCCGATGAATGAAATTTAAATGAAGACTCACCAGATTACAGTGCAAAGTGTAGAAGAGGCTGCAGGTGTCCAGGGGAGATGCTGAAGTTCTGATCTGTGCTCATGGCAGTTTAGCAAAAAGCAATGACAACTTTTGTTAATTATGAGATAGTAATAAAATTTGCTTGCTACTGCCAGTGTCAGGTGGACATGAATCAATTGCTTCCTGATAGATGTGAGAAATTTGTGCTCATGGCTCAACCCTTGCGACACACTTGTGAGGAGAAAGAGAAAAGATCGGAAGCTAACTCAGAGCTAAACAGCTTCTAAGTCTGAGTACTGCCATTCCAGTGAGGTATTCCATTTCCTACGGTACTTGGTATGGGGAAAGCAGATTTTAATGGCTACTGAAAGCAATGAGGCCTGATACTTAAAACATTAAGTTGCTTTTTATTAAAAAAATGTGAATGGCTCAGTGCCTGTAGCTCAGCAGCTAGAGCGCCAGCCTCTTACTCACGAGCTGGCGGGTTTGAATAGCAATGACAACTACAATCAAAACAATAGTTAGGCTCTGTGGCAGGCTCCTGTGTTCTCAGCTACTTGGGAGGCTGAGATAAGAGAATCGCTTAAGCCCAAGAGTTTGAGATTGCTGTGACCTATGTTGCCATAGCACTCTACTGAGGAAGAAATAGTGAGACTCTGTCTCAAATAAACAAAATAAAACGAAACAAAAACCATGAATGATCAAGACATCCCCAGGGAATTCCTCTATGGGCGATCTTGAAGAATGTGATAAACAACATGCAAGATAATGATGTAACAAAAGGGATATAGCCTTCTAGACACACAAACCTATTAGCAGAGAGGTTCTCTGTAGAAGACATTATTCTCATAGGTTCCTCACCTAACTTGTTTTCACCTGAAAACCCTCCCTATGTTACGGTTCCCAACAAAGAGAATCCAAGGACTAACTAAGAGTCAACCTGTCTTACTCAGTAGCCTGCATTAGAAACAGGTAATGGGAGAGAAATTCCCATGGACAAGTCACACACCACACTTGTGAGTCTTTGCTTAAGCAGATCCCTTTGTTGGAAAAAGCATTCTCTTCTTTTCTGCCTGGCATGTTCTTGTCATTTTTTTTTGAGAACTATCTACCTAGTCGAGCCTTCTCAAACATCTCTGAGAAACTTAATCACTCTGTCTTTGATCCTCTAAACACTTTGTAATGGTGTCCATTAGAAAATTGATCAAATTGCAGCTTATTTATTTTACTATCTCTAGCCCTCTAGAAGATGTTAAATTCCTCCAGGATAAGCACCATACGTACTCACCTTTGCATTTTCTGCGTCTAGGATACAGTAGATGCTCAACAAAAAGTATCTAGAGTATCTAGATACTGTTATGATGGCTGCTTCTGAGCTGCAATGGCCAACTTGGGTAATTACAATAGACCCAACAGAATTGAGTAATTACAACAGAGACTCATTAGCAAAGCAGAAAATATTTGCTATCTGAACCTTTACAGAAACCTTTGCTGACTTGCACCCTGAACATTCATTAACAAATATTTACTGAGTGTTTATGATGTGGTAAGCACTGTTCTGAGAGTTTAGTAAACAAAGAGGTAAAGCTCTCTGCCTTTTGAAGCAGTACCTAGAGCTGCCTCCTCATCAGGGCTGGGTACAAATTTTGTGGGAGCAGTTCAAAGTGAAAATGGGGGTTGGTTTGTTAAAAATATATTAATACTTTCAAGATGGTAAGAGCAGAGCTCAGGGCCTTCTTTAATTGTGAGGCCCTCTGGGACTAGATAGGTCACACGCCCATAAAGCTGACCCTGCTTCTGATATAGCTTTGCTGATGTCAGCTGTGAAACAACAGTGTCTGAGAGTGCCTGGCCTGATAACCTGGATGTATAAGGAGGAAACACCACCCCTCCTTGTAATTCCAGTCCTGGGTGATATCCTGGGTCAGTGGGAGAAGGCTGCGAGGACGCCCATGTGGACTCATCCCATCTGGGCTCACGATATGCAGGGCTGTCCTCCTTATAGTTGGCAGCACTAACTCAACTGTCATCATCATTTTAAAGCAATTTTTAAGAGACATCGTGTTTGATTATATAGATCCCAAACAATTTCAGTTTTCACATTCAGATTTAATCAATCCTCATACAAAAGCGTAATGAAACAACTCAATTTTCAGTATCCATGAATATCTATTTCAGCATGAACTTAAAGTGAATATTCAAGAGCATTCTCTGAGAGGCTTTTAACCCAAGATCCAAGAAATCTTTGCGAGGTCCCAGGAAGTGAGGTGTTCAATTTGATTTACTCTACAATGACAGGAAAAATCCATGAATGTATTCCTGAAAGTTCATTCAGGATAGTTTCAGAGCTCCATGCCTACAGTCTAAATGCTGGCACAGAGTCCTTACTTCACCACATCTTAGTACTGTGAGCTCAGGCAAGTGATTTTGCCTCTGCACCATTGTTTCCTCAGCAGTAAAGTGGGAATAGAAATAGTACCTACCTCATAGGCAAGCCATGAGAATGTAGAGTGTTTAAATGCACAAAATGCTTACAACAGTATCTGTCAAATGATAAATGCCATATAGGTTTGAACATCATCATCATTATTATTTTTATTATTTCCCACAAATGGGGATATAAGGAAGAGATTATAAACCCCATTCACTGCGGGCAGTGTAAGTTGAAAACAGGTTAATGTGAGTGAAGCTGGTATTTTAAAACAGTAGGGGAGAGAAAGAAAACTGAGGAATCATGGCTTATCCAAAGGGCCATCTTACCCTTCAACTTCAGCTAGTTGCTGGCATGTCCTGCACAATTCCAGTGGAGTTATCTTGCTTATTTTTTTTTCACAAAAGGCCAGAAATCTGGATTTCTGTAGGAAATCTCCCAAATTTTCAATTTTGGCAACTAATTCAACTTTCTGTAAATACACTAAGCTGCTCCAACACTCACTAACTTCATCAAATCATTTCATAAGCTTTGCTCTGTAATATCCGTCACATTCTGAAAGGAGTTTGAGTCTCAGAAAAGGGTGAGAACACCCTGTTTGAAGAGTAGATCAGTACTCTATCAGCAGATTATCAACATAAACCTGACGGTGTGCAGACCATTCTGTTTTGGAAGGTCTTCTGAGAAGTTGCAGAGTTCTGCATTTGGGAGAATTTAAGGGCAATCCAGGCAAGAGACAGACTGAGAAATACAAGTTTTCTTTGTCAGGGTAAATTATTTCAATTGGTAATATCACAAACTTCTAAAACCACCTTATACTCATAACACAGGGGCACTTAGATAAAGCACTTGCTTCTGCAGAATACATTCTGTTCTCTCCGGTTTCTTTTGGAGATAGTCTTCTCCCCTTTTCACTATCAAAAGTTACACAAGGAAAAAAGTTATAATTTACTATGGATGTAAGTCAGATATCTTCCATCTCCCAGAGATATTTTTAGGGGTGTGGATTAGAGAGGCAGGGAGTGGATTCTCTGTGTATCAGTCCCCAGCTCAAATATTACATCTAATAACTGTAAAAAAACAGCTCTGTTTTTAGGCTACCAGAGTTTATTCATCCATTTTGGCCTCACTCCAGCAACAGAGATGGGATGGGATGATAATAATTGTCTTGTATAATTTGCTGTAGATGTCAGGTTATCTGTATAATTTTTAATGCATACAAGAGACTTAAAGACATTAAATCCAGGTTTGCCAGGGGATATTTTGGGGTAAGTCGCAACCCCTACAGGATCTGTCACAGGACTGGCCACACAGATTGAGTTCACGGATGGGATTGTCTTAGAACTGAACTGCATGGTGATCAATGTGCTTTGGATATTTTTGTACTGCCACCATCTGTCTCGCAAGCATCACAATAAAACTGCAAGGATCATAATCATAGCTCAACACAGTACTTCAATATAATTATCTACCTTATTTACTCTATTATAGCAATAGCATAGCACTGATTCAAATGATTCATGTACGTGGAGTTTTGACGGCATTTAGCATGTTCTCATGTATTTTTGACGAACCTTTTCATGATATTCTCATGCTGTCTTTCTGGGGAAAAAAAGATCTGAAAAGCAAAAAATGGAAGCTTTAGGCATTTGGGACAATAAATTATCTTCCTTGCTAGCTCAGTACACTTTTTCAGTAAATAAACCACTCCCCTTTTTTTTCCTACATAGAAAGCATTAAATTTCTTCTTAGTTTTTCACACTTTTCAGAGGCCCTGGTTGAACTGCATCACCCCTGGACACATCCTTTCAGAATATCATTAGCGAAGGCCTAAGAATGTAATATTCAACTTATATCTCCCAGCTGGCTAAAGAATAACAGCCAAACTCCTTACCAAGCTTTAGAAAATACTTCACAGCCTAAGCCAATCTCTCTGCTGTTCTAATTTTCCATTTTTTGCACTGTACTTTCATTCTAGTTATATAGATCTTCTCTCTATCCTTCCTTTCCTTAAGCTTCCCTAATTGATTTCTCTTGCTATTAATCAAATACCTTCTCTAATAGATTCAAAAATGAACTAGACCTGCTCTCAACTTCCCAAGCACCTACCATACAGGGGCTTTAAAAATCCTCACCAGTGTGCCAATAAAAATTATGTGTCAGTAAATGTTTAGTTTTTACACGAATGCTTACTTATCAACACCAATTCTTTCTACAGTTAAATAGCATTATAAAATTCACATGTTCTTTTAACTACTTCCAAGTGCCTCCTGCCAACATAGAAAATAAAAATTATAACCTCTTGTTCCCAACAATGATCACTACAAATTACAAAGAATGAGCTAATCCCTTGAAAGAAATTGTGCGCAGGACAAGAAATCTTCATTACATGGAGGACAAGAAATCTTCTGAAGTACTTTGGAGTTATTTTGTTTTGTTTGTTTGCAGCTTGAAAGGTTTGATTATATAGGGATAGCTGGTCTCAAATTTGTTGTTCTGCCAATATCTACTCTGCTCTTCTACAGAATGCTTAGATGAGCACTTGGCCAGAATGGATACAGCCTACATCTCCTAGTCTCACATGGGGAAGGGGTGGGCATGTGTGACTGACATCTGGCCAAGAGATGCGAATGTAAGCATGTCCATAACTTCTGATCATGTCTCCAAAAAGGAAGAGTATTCTCCCTAGCCATTTTCTCCTTCTAGTTGGAAGTCTGACCTGCTACAAGGCCATCTTGATTTTTGTAGGTGAAGGTAATGCCCTTGAGATGGAGAGAAAATAGAATTAGTAGGCTCCTGATGACTTGCAAACAGAGCCATTCAGACATTTGTGGGACAGAGATAAACCTCTCTCTTCTATTTATTGTGCTATTTTGGTCTCTCTCCCTCGCTCACAGCTACATCTATATTATAACAAATACAGATGGCTAATTCCTTGTTAATTTCCACAGATTTTTTTTTTCATGTGGTAAATTCAGGAAGCAACCTCATTCTAATGTGATGATTTGTCTATGTCAATACTTTTCATTTTGGTGATTAAGTGATTTGTTTAGTCACGCTCTTTTCAGCTCTACATCCAATTTCATTTCCCTTGCCAGAGTCAGCTGATGTTATTAACCCATATTAATTTTTTAAATCACACACTACAGTTTTGAAGCATTCAAAATACTCTCCTTACATATTTTCTAATTGTCTGTAGGTATGTAGCTGACAACTCATAGAATTATTCTGTCCAAAATAATATTGAGACATCTTCAACTTGTTTTCCTTATTTACCTTCTATTCAAGAAATGATAAAGATATAAAAACTAAAGAAAGTATAAGAAAAAATGCAAGGGCATTTACAGATAGAACACTAGCATTTACATATATACTCCTTTAGGTAATCATTTTGCTTTTGTTTTCGAAAGCTGAGTAACTCCTTGGAATAAAATTCCATCATGAGAAATAGTTCTTGGAAAGATCTCCTTCACCTGGAGAGATCCTCAAGAAAGCTTTGAAGTTTTATACCAAACAATGTACACATAAATCAACAGTAGAACCTCCATAGTTGACCACCTCCCTACACTGACCACCTCCTTAAATTGACCTAATTTTCATAGAACAGACATGCACACCGAGTATGTGTCAGTACAGTACAGTAAGCCTAGTTCCTTATGTTGACCACATTCACATGTTGACCTATTTATTACAGAACCTTGGATGGTCAACCTACAGAGTTTTTCCTGTATGTATAATTCAATGAGGTCACTTCACAGCAACTTCTAAAGACCATCTGTGAATTCCAGATTGAAAACCTAGACCTGAAATTTATATAAATATCTGTATCCATGTCTCTGGCTATCTATCTATATCTATTTTCTCCTGGATTTTTAATATGCTTACTGTTTAATAAACCATTGTGTTCTCTACCTGATCTCATTTATGAATGATGATAAATGTAATAATAAAAGCAATCATAGCAGCAGTTACCTTTATCGATTACCTACTATGCCCTAGGTACTGAGCACTTTCTGTCTCATTTAATCTTTGAAATAAATCTCTTCTACAGGTGATTTACAGATCCATATCTGAAGTGTAGAGAGCTTGTATCATTAAACAAAGTCCCTCAGGGTCATAGAAAGTGACAGAACCATTTGAAGCTAATATTTTCTAATATGGAGCTGGACCTCAAAAGCACTTTATTATGCTAAAAATAACACATATAGGTTAATTTTACTTCCAATAGTCTTTTTGTAAATGAAGAATAATTCATATTGTAAAACACACATATTTTAGGGATAAGTTTCAATAACCTTTGTTAAATGTATAACCACCAACATAAGGAAGGCAAGCAGGCAAGCATTTCTATCACCCAAGAATGTTCCGTTTTCAGTTAACCCACTCCCTGCAAAGGTAAGCATTGTTCTGATTTTCACAATTACATACTAACTTTGCTCAAAAACATCATAGAAATGAAATTATTTACTATGTTCTCTTTTGTGTTTGGCTTCCTTCATCTGGCATATTTTTAAAATTCATCTATACTGTTTTATCAGTAGATTATTCCTTCCTACTGTTGCATAGTATTCCTTTGGATAAATGCAGCAAAATTCTTATCATCCTTTCTTCTCTTAATAAATGTTTGTGTCACTTCTAACTTTCTCTATAGAAAGGAAAAAAGGAAAGAAAGGAAAAAAAAACTGCTATAAGCATCCAGGTATGCCTGTAAGCCGATGTATGCTTTCCGTTATTTAAAAACAAATACTAGTAGTGAAGTATCTGTGTTATAAGCCAAGTATATGTTTGATTTTATAAGAAACTATCAAACATTATTTCTAAAATGGCCATGGACATTTATACTCTCAATAGTAATGTATGAGAGTTCTAATTGGTGGACCAGATTGATATAGTTGGTTTGTTGGTATTGCAGTTCCTGCTGTGGTTGTTTTTAGTTTTAGTTTTAGCCATCATAATGAATATAATTTGGTATATTATTAACATTTTATTAGACATTTCCTTGAGTACTTTTTGAAATGCTTTATTACTTTTTGCATGTTTTGTTTTGTGAAGTGTTTATTATATTATGGATTTGTAGGTATTTTTATATATAAAAATCATGGATATGAGTATGATATATATAAACTCATATATAAAGGATATATATGTATATATACTCATACATATAAACTACATAGAGAGAGAGAGAGACATGGAGAGAGAAAGTGTTTTCTTTTTAGTCTGTGGCTTGCCTTTCCAATATGCAGAACTTTTAGTTTTGCCAAATATTTTCTTTTATATTTTGTATTATTGTGTCTGGAAAATTTTTTCATTACGCAAAGTCATGAATACATACTCTTATGTATTTTTGTCCTAAAAGCTTAATTTTAACTTTTAAATTTAGATTTATGGTTCTGATTAATGTTTATGAATGTTTATATATGCATTATTAAAGTAATTTAGATTAAAAAGACTTTTCTAACCCAAACAATTTTGATGCCTTTATAGAAAAGAAAATCAGTTGATATGTGTGTGGGTCTATTTTTGGATTCAATCCTGTTGCATTAATCTACATTTTTTTTTCTTTATCTTTATGCCAATGTGGTACTCTCTTGATTACTATAACTTTTTTTTCTTTTTTTGAGACAGAGTCTCACTCTGTCAGCCTGGGTGAGTGCCATGGTGTCACAGCTCACAGCAACCTCAAACTCTTGGTCTCAAGTGATCCAAGAGCCTTAGCATCCCAAGTAACTGGGACAACAAACTCCTGCCACAACTCCTGGTTAGTTTTCTATTCTATAGAGACTAGGTCTCACTTTTGCTTAAGTTGGGCTCAAACATCTGAGCTCAAGCAATCTACCTGCCTCAGCCTCCCAGAGTGCTAGGATTGCAAGCATGAGCCACTGCACCCGGCCTTTGATTATTGTAACTTAACAATAAGTTTTGAAATCTGGTATTTTAAATCCTACAGCAATGTTATACTTCAACACTGTTTTAACTAGTTGCTGTTCTATGCCATTTACTTTTTCATACAAATTTTAGGTTCAATTTTATAATCTCTACACAAGAAAATCCTCCTGAAAGCTTGACTGGGGATTGCATTAAATCTACCAGTTAACTTGGGGAGAATCAGTATAACCATGTCTACGAGGGAGACTCAGGCCTACACATGTCTCATTCAGACCCACAACGCCCAAACAGAAAATGCTTACTCTCAGTCTACTTAGAAGGACTTAAATCAGGCAAGAACCTAGCAACAGGGGAGAGTCAGGTGTTTCTGCCCAAAGTAGTATTTATATCTGTTTAATAGCCATCTAGGAATTTTTCTGTCTTTGATCTACCAAGTGATGACAGTTGAAGCGAAAAGGAACAAGATCCCCACTGTGAATGTGAGGTTTACTTTCTTTAGACTCTATATGCACACAGGAGCCAGTATCTCTTATAAAAAGTTCACAGACAGAATCTTCAGGGCACCTGCAAGAGACATGCCAATTTACGGGAAAAAGTTACAGCTTCCCAGCAGGCATTTATACTAGCTTCCAGGTAGATGCAATGTCCTAATCTGGAGTCACATTTACCCTGAAGGTGATGTTTCATCTTTTTTTACATTTCCAGTAGATCAGAACTAGAAAAGAATTATAGAAAGCCAATAATTTCTCAATTCTAGTAAAGTGCCTTTGTGGTGAGATACCACACTCTATTTTCAGACGAAGTTAACTTTCTCATGCAGAAGGAGAAAAGATTTTGTTAAAAATATTCTTGATATCTTGATATTACTATGTATTAGTAATATTAAACTTTTCAGACTATGAGTAAGTTTTATTTCTCTAGTTATTTATATTTTCTTTAATTTATCTTAGCAGTGTTTTGAAATTTTTAGGGTATCAGTCATATACATATTTTGTTCAATTTGCTACCTTTTTAAAATTTTTGATGCTATTTCAAATGGCACTTAAAAAAACCTCACAAGTGAACAATTCCAGTTACCATCCCCATAATTTTTACTTATTCATACGTTATAAACACCCCCAAATACATTGCTTTTATTTTAATATCCAATTATAATTTAAAGAATTTAAGAAAAAAAAAGAATAGTAAGTTCTATTTCCTCACATATTTCTTTTTCATCTCAAAGATTCAGTTTCCACTAGGTATCATTCCTTTTTTTTTTTTTTTTTCAGTTTTTGGCTGGGGCCAAGCTTGAACCTGCCACCCCTGGTATATGGGGCTGGCACCCTATTCCTTGAGCCAAAGGCACCACCCTGTATCATTCCCTTTGTTCTTATCAAATTTCCTTTGCATTTTCTTTAGTGCAGGTTCATTTGAATTAATTCTCCCAACTTTCATATTTGAGAGTGTTTTGAAGGATATTTCCCTAGATACAGAACTCTAGATTAAGGGGATTATTTTATTTATTTGTCTCTCCCCCCCCATTCAACATTTTAAGGATGTTTCCTTCTTTACGGCTTTTATTGTTTCTGATAAGAAGTCAAACAACAAGTATTATTCTTGCCTCTTTTTGTTTCTCTAATGTCTCTCTTGTCTTTATTCTACAGGTCTCTTTTTCATAGGTTTTCAGTGTTTTGACAGATGATGTGCCTATTTTTATTACCTTGACTGAGATCCATTAAGCCTCTCTGATCTAATGATCATTTTTCAAAATTTTAAAACATTTTACCATTATTTACTTTAATATTTTATTGTACCTTTTCCTCTCTCCTTCACTTTTGGGACTCCTGATAGACACATATTATGCTGCTTTATACCATCCTTCAAGAACTGAGAGTTTTTCAGTTCTGGCAATCTGGACTTTAGTTAGATGATTTCTATTTTCCTTCCCTCAAGCTTATGGATCATGGGATCTTTTATGTCCAATATTCTGTTAACTGCATCTAATAAATTCATAACATCAAATATTGTATTTTTCAGTTCTGGATTTCCATTTGGTTATCTTTAAAGTTTTTAAAAATATCTCTGAAGATTATTCATTCCTTCATCCATTATATACTTTAATTCTTATAGGTTTTTATCATGATTATTTTTAAGTCATTAAGCATTAATTCTGACACTTACGATATGTCTGGTTTGCTTTTATTGACTTTTTCCTGATTTGTTTATGGGTAACATTTTTCTCAATTCTGCACATGATAAATATCTTTTTGATTATAGAAATTAAGGATGACATGTTGTAGAAACTATCGAGTCAGTTATTTTCTAATGAAAAATGTTGTTTTGTTCTAACAGCAGTGAAATAATTAACAGATCACCTTGATCATATGGGAGCTTGGTTTTAGATGGGGTTCATTTTGCACCTAGTCCTAGTCATATTAATTCTAAAATGTGGAGCTTACTCCTTCTGATGTTTCAACAGCAAGATAAGATGTGTGCCAAACCCCTCTAACTTGATAGGATTTGAATTTTAAACACTGTTTTCTAAAAATGGACAGTTGCTGAAATATATGGTCAGGTTTTTCTGTCTTTTAGCTAATGCTTTCCATTGAACTCTTTAGAATCTTGCCCCACACTTACACATTTCAGCAGTCAGCTAATGATTTACTAAGATTTTTGTTGTCCCATGTTCTGTAACTCTTTCCTTTCTGGGATTCCACCTCCCCTTAGGTTCCAGCCACTCCTGGAGCTCCAAATTCCAGCTTCTCAAATAGCTTGTATAGATATTTACATGAAATTGCTGGGTTTTAGTTGCACCATACAAATTTAGAAGTAGTCTCAGGGGAAAAGTCAGTTAGATGTAGATCTCATGAAGTGTATTTTCTTACGCTTATGGTAATAATTCTCCCTTATTTGATGTTTGTATTATGTTCATCACATAAATTATATAAAAGTATTTCTGATAGATAGAAGATCTCAACGAATATCAGCAAGTATTATTGTTATAGTGAAGAAGACAAATTTCTCTAGTAAAGTTAACCATGATACTCCAAAAATAGGTCTTGAAAAACACATGTACAAAAATATATATCACATAACATAACTAATATAATATAAAATCCAAAGTGATATAAGACTTAGGAAACTCTAGTTTTAGAATGCAGATATCCGTTTTACCTGCTGCCAGCCTTAATATTTCTTATACTTTACTTTAGTGTTGTCTTTTTCCTATTGTTCACTGAATAAGGACATTTTGGTCAATAGTACACTGCCTGTACGAGGGTGGTCCTCTATGATTACAATGGAGCCAAACACCACCTGTCACCTAGTGACATCATAGCTGTCCTCACATCTTACCCTAATGTGTTACTCCCATGTTTGAGGTGATGCTGGTGTAAACAGAAGTACTGTGCTGCCAGTCATGTAAAAATGTGCCATGTGCAATTATGCCCAGTACATAATACTGATGATGAAAGCAAACAACTATGTTTTTTTTATATATTTTCTATACTATACATTTAGCTTTATTTAAGAGTTTACTAGTTATAGAAAAAAAATGTAACTATAAAATGCCTCAGGCAAACTCTCTGCAAACAAGAAGGCATTGTTATCATCAGAGATGACAGCTCCGTGCCTATTATGGCCCCTGAAGACTTTCCTGTGACATACTATGCAGGCCGAAGACGGTGATAGCCATCATCTGAACTCTGTGTAGGCCCAGGCTAATGTGTGTGTTCAAGTCTACATTTCTAACAAAAATGTTTCAAAGTGGAAAAAAAATCTTAAAAATTCAAAAATAGAAAAAAGCTTATAGAATAAAGATGTAAAGAAAGAAAACTATTATTGTATAGTTGTATAATGTGTTTGTATTCTAAGCTACGTGTAATTACCCAAAAGCCAGAAAATTTAAAAAATTTAAAAGCATTCATAAAATAAACATGTTTCAGTAAGCCAAGATTAGTTTATTAGTGAAAAAAGACTACTTTTAAAATAAATGCAGTGTAGCCTAAGTGTAGAGTGATTATAAAGTCTGCAGAAATTCACAGTAATGGCCTAGGCCTGAATATTCACTCCCCACTCACTCACTCACCCAGGGAGAGCACCGTCCAATCCCATAACTCTATTCATGGTAAGTGCTTTATATAGAAGTACTATTTATCTTTTATACTGTATTTTTACTACATCTTTTCAATGTTTAAATGTGTTTAGGTATATAAATACATTTCTTTTTAAAATTTTTTTCTCTTTTTTTTATTAAATCATAGCTGTGTACATTAGTGCAATTAAGGGGTACAATGTGCTGGTTTCATATACAATCTGAAATATTTTCATCAAACTGTTTAACATAGCCTTAGTTATTGTATAAAGACATTTGTATTCTGCATTTAGGAAATTTTGTCTGTACCCTTTTAAGAGGTACCGTAGATGTGGCCCCACCAATTACCCTCCCTCCACCCAACCTCCCCCCTCCCCTCCCATTCCTTGCCCCTTGCCCCATTTTGTGCTATAATTAAATACGTTTTTTAAATATACAGTTTCCTATAGTATTTAGCACAGTAATAAGCTGTACAGGTTTGTAGCCTAGAGTAATAAACTATCCCATATAGCTTAGGAATGTCCCAGGCCTGTGATTCTCAATCCCCTGGCTATAGATTGGCATTGGTTAGGGGCCTACCAGCACAAGACCACACAGCAGAAGGTGAGCAGCAGGCGTGCAAGAGTGAAACTTCATCTGTATTTGCAGTTGCTTTCTGTTGCTCACATCACCACCTGAGCTCCATCTCCTGTCCCATCCCTCTCCACCCTCTTGCTTCCATCCATGGAAAAGCTGTCTTTAAAGAAACTGGTTCCCAGTGCTGTAAACATTGTGTACTGCTGCTCTAAGCTACACCACCAGGTTTATATAACTACACTCTATGATGTTCACATGAACGTGAAATCACCTAATGATGTATCTCTCAGAGAGCATCCTCATTGTTAAGGGATACACAGCGATATTTAGGCTCACACTGACACAAAGGTAAAGCACGTGGCCTTGGCTAAGACAATCAAGCAGCTACATTGTCCTGAGCACAGTGATTGGTTTAGAGATGGGTCCTTATCCCATTTGGAAACCATCAGATGTCAGAAAAATTTCTATAAACACCCTAGGAAAAGAGCCTTTCATTAGTATAGGATCTTCACAGAGATTTAGCAGTCTGGATCTGCCCAAGCCATTTAGCCATCATGAGATTATTATCTTCCTAAGAATGGAATCAACATATGTGAGAGGCAAAAGCCAATCTGAGCCAAGAAATGAAGGTCCAGGTAAAATTTTGATCCATTGACTCAAGTCTCATATTGTATGAACCTATAAAATAAATATCATTTTACCTTTAATCAATATAGACTGGGCTATTGGGAGTTCTGCTATCAGTTGAAGTTAAGCTAGAGCTTTGCAAATGACACATTATGGGATGTACCATAAATGAGTTAAAATTGTGCTTAAGGCTTAATTGTTCAGCCTTCAGAAAAGCCAGAAAAGGTCTACATCACCGATTCTCAACCTTTGGGTCACGACACCTTTTTAACAATAAAAACACATTGCGGCATTCAGAAGGTTGAGAACCACTAGTCTACATTCACTGGGGCCCTTGGGCTGGTCAGCTATAGCTACTCACAACCTCAAAAAGTTAGCTTAGTGTTTTGTACAGACATCAACAACTTCCATCCGTGCTGTGATCTAAAAATGTTTGGACAATATTACCTGAAGCAAACTATTTAATATTTATGAACTTCATTTCTATCATTTGAATAAAAAGAAAACTGTTGCCTTTAAGGAATTTTTAACCTGTACCATTTTCTGACTCCACATTGTCAATTTTGGCTGCAGAATTACAATAATAAAGTCCAAGACCATACTGTACAAACATTAGCAGAAATGGGTTGTATTAACACTGAAAGAAACAAATGCAAAGCACACTTGACACAACCCTGTAACACAACAGTCAAGTTTGCACAGAAATGATCCTAGGATGGACCAGGTCTCTTCATCTGAAACTTGGTTGGTTTCACCCAATTTTGAGAATAGCCAAAATTTGACACTTCAACTATGCCAAAATACTTACAGAATTTGAGCCTAAAGGTTCTTTCAACATCGAAGTCTTCATCACTTGAGTGATACGCATTCATTTCAATAATTGCATTCACATATCACTTCTTGGCCTTTTGCATAAGACCAAGTGCAACAATTACATTCACATGTGCAACACTTTTGTCCAAAGTTTTAAAAAATGGCAGTGTCATTCACTCTGTTGTGTAAGGCACAAGACAAAGCATAGTTTGAATGTGAGCAGGACAAATTTCACAAAGCAAGGTGCGCTGTACTGGAAAAGATCTTACACAACCTCTTACCTGACTTTGTTATTTTAACGATGAGAAAGACTATTGCAAATATGATCATTTTCTGATAAACCAAATAGGTTCTTTTGCCACATTATCCTCAATAACAGTCATCTAAGTTAAGCTTCACACCCTGTAGATCCATTATCATGAACCTATCAGCTCTCTAGGTAGTAAACAGTCTGTGCCGTTTCTCTGGACCATTTAGCTCTAGCTCATCAGAGAATCATCATTTAAATTAACATCATTGTTTAATCTTGCCCTTATGCTAAGATATATCCTGCAGGGAATCAGATAAAGAGATTTGGCACCAAAAACATGTTAGAAGTTAACAGCTCTGTTGGTGGCCATTCCAGTGACCATTCAGTTTTCTCAGAAATAAAGATGTCATTTCCATCCCATTTCATTGAAGCTATAAAAAAGTTTTACAGGATAAAATCAAGAGTTTCTGCAAGGGATATAGCAAAACAAATAAGCAAATAAACAAAAACAGGTGTAGTCATGGGCCTTGTATGCCAGCTTTGCTGAGAAACTTGTTCCTGGATCATGATGATGGAACTGGAACTCTGGAAAGCTAGAAAATCTCTGAAATATTTGTCCAACCAACAAACACATCTGCACATAAATAGAAATCTGGAGCTGTGCCCTGGAAAGCTGAGTAGAAGAACATGTGACTTAGTTGGCAAATCTGAAGTCCCCACCAGCTTTCTAAGTCTCCTATTTTTCATGCTGCTCTATGACTGTTAGGGTTTTGGAAATTCATGGTCAGTTTCTCTTCCATTCACTTCTTTAATATTAGCTCACCCAAGTGAGTAGCCTGACCCTGGGCAGAGTATCTAGCACATTGTGGTAGCTGATATATTTTGACTTAATATATTCAATACAAAAGTCTTATGGTCAGGCCAGATGTAGTGGCTCACACCTGTTATGCTAGCAGTCTGAGAGGAGGCCAATGCAGGTGGATTGTTTGAGCTCAGGAGTTCAAGATCAACCTGGGCAAGAGCCATTTCCCATCTCTACCCCAAACAGAAAAACTAGCCAGGCATTGTGACGGTGCCTATGGTCCCAGCTACTTAGGAGGCGAAGGCAAGAGGATTGCTTGAGCTCAAGAGTTTGAGGTTGCCATGAGCTAGGATGCCACAACACTCTGCCCAGGGTGATGAAGTAAGACTCTGTCTCAAAAAAAAAAAAAAGAAAAAAGAAAAAAAAAGAAAGTTTTATGTTCAAGTCAGACTTTCTCTGATTTGACAACAGGTTGATGAGATGAGTAAAATTAATTACTTAATTTTTTGAATTCCTGGTTTAAATTTTTAAAAAGCTAGATTCCTCATGGATAACAAGTAATGCTAATGAAGAATATGAAACTAATTAATATGTGTGAAATCACCAGCACAGGACCTGGTGCACACATAAACATTCACTATTGTGACAATGACACAGATGATGAAGACTGCCACTGCTACCATCTGATACTTGTAATCCATCATGGTCCATACAGAAACCAAAAGTGAAGACTCTTGATCAAATGTAGTAAGTAATGTGCTATGTTGTGCATACTGGATGAGGCTTCATCAAATCTGAGGTCAATCGAGAAGTCCAGCTTGAAGTAAATTTATACTAAGTCATATTTTACATAACTAATTCAAAAAACCATATACAGTCATGCATCACTTAACAATAAGGATGTGTTCTGAGAAATGTATCACTGAGGAATTTCGTCACTATGTCATTAGGGAGGGTGCTTACACAAACCTGGCTCCTGGACTACACAGCTGTACAGCATGGGACTGCACTGAACTCTGTGGGCAACTTTAACATGACACTAAATGGGTGTATATCTGAACATGGAAACATACAATGAAAATACAGTCTTATAATCTCATGGATCTGCTATGGTCCGAAGTGTCAGTTAGGCTGCTAGTGACTAAACTGATTGCCTCCTGTGTGCCATGCACAGTGCATTGTGCTAAGCTCCAGGCTAAATTTTCTGTGAGAGAAAGTGATTAAAGAGGCCAGGCATGGGGGGGTCATATTTGTAATCTGAGCACTCTATGGGACTGAGGCAGATGTGTTGCTTGAGCTCAAGAGTTTGAGACCAACCTGAGCAAGAGGGAGACCCTATCTCCACTAAAAATAGAAAAACTAGCCTGGTGTTGTGGCGGGTATCTATAGTACCAGCTACTTGGGAGCTGAGGCAAGAAGATCACTTGAGCCAAAGAGTCTGATGTTGCTGTGAGCTATGATGAGGCCACCACACTCAATAAATAAATAAATAAATAAAATAAAAGAGTGAAGGAGAAAGACAAATCTTCCTGAAAAGCAGTGGTGGGGTAGGAGGGACAGACTTTTTAATCCTCCATCATTGTTGAAGTGGGATTCCAGTATTTCAGGTTTGAAGGCTGAGTGAGACATATGGCTCTTCTAACAAGCTAGATCTGCAGTCCGTGCCAATACTCAACCGTATTTTAGTAGTTATAAAAATCTCTCATCCGTATTTCAAACTACTTTGCATATTTTGCGAACATAAAAACTACTACGGAGGTCACAAACTATAATTCACTGGGCTGAATTTACTCTCAACAGATATGTTTATTTAATGCATTAAGAAAACCCTATGCCTAGATGCTTTTAAAAGTTGCAAGATTTGGCAATTCAGGGCCCGCATTCCTGCACAACGACATTCAGCTTTCTCTAGAAAAGGTTTGTCCTATCCAGGGTTTCCTTCCACTTACCGCATGAATGTACATGCACTTAGCTCATTTCACTTCCAGGCATTACATGCTTACCACCCCTCCCCTCCACATGGAAACATGTGACTTCTGCCCTAAACCCACAGATTGCTTTTAAAATATATCCCTAATTGAGTAGGATGTTATGCAAAGATGACAAGCTGATGCCCAGGTCCCCTCACTAACAAATCCCCTTGCAAAGTCCTGCACTTGATTGTATAATTTTTTATTCTTGTTCAAGAGGCCTCTCAACAATATGCTATGCAAATGCCACCCCACCATAATAGACTCTGTAAACAAATTTCAATGACTCCTATAAGTTGTTTTATAATCTCCTCCCTTAACAAATTACTTGAATGTTTAGCTGTTTCCCAGAAATCATGAATTTCCTGTAAGAAAAAGAGTTAAGATTCTTTTTTTTAAAAAAGTAATTTGACATTTATTTTATTTTATTTTTTATTAAATCATGAACACATAGATCATGTATACATTAATACATTTAGGGGTACAATGTGCTGATTTCATATAGAATTAGGAACGCTTATTCACACTCATTGATATATACCTCATCTCCTTTACTTCATTATTATGTTAAGACATTTAAAGGGCCCTAGAGGCCAAGACTTACCGCTCCCCTCCACCTGCTCCAAGGCATGTGGCCTTTCCTTAAAAAGCCAAAGGTTTTTTGTAGTCAAAGAGAGGGATTTGAGAAGGTTTGCTTTTGTATTTAAAAAAATAATTCCTTTCTTCCTTGGAAATCCTCCTTGTCTCAATAATTGGATCTTTGTGTAGTGAGCAAATGAACCTAAGTCAAACTCCTTTAAGGTTTCAATAACACCTACCACCTAGGTTTGCCTCAGCTTTCTCTAGCAGATAGCCTAACTAGAATGAAATAAAGCACTGGCGGAAAAAACAAAAACAATGCTTCCACACCTTATTCATACCTATTTGATGGGATTCCACAGATGGGATGGATATCCCCTATTGTTAGACATTATCTCTAGTAGGGTATGGAGAATTAATTGATAAAGTGATAAAGTGCTTTTACTCTTAGGAGGCTTGTTAAAATGAAGTGGAGTGCTTGCATCCAAAAGTAATTAAAAATATGATCAAAAATTATAACCAGACCGTGTGGTCAGTGTGTGAGGCTTTGATTTCAGGAGAAAGGCAGAACTAAAAGCCTTAACACTGTGTTTCTTGTGACCAGATCTCTGATTTAGGAAAACCAGTTAAGCAAGCAGTATCTTTTGAAGGGTCTATGGAAGATTTTCCCAGATCAAAAATATTTCCCTCTAATGCGTTCCTTTTGGAAAGACGTTTGGAGAATACTCAGAGATCTAAAAATAGACCTGCCATTTGATCCTATAATTTCTTTACTTGGTATATACCCAGAAGACCAAAAAATCACATTATAACAAGGATATCTGCATCAGAATGTTTATTACAGCCCAATTCATAATTGCTAAGTCATGGAAGAAGCCCAAGTGCCCATCGATCCACGAATGGATTAACAAATTGTGGTACATGTATACCACGGAATATTATGCAGCCTTAAAGAAAGATGAAGACTTTACCTCTTTCATGTTTACATGGATGGAGCTGGAACACACTGTTTTTAGCAAAGTATCTCAAGAATGGAAGAAAAAGTATCCAATGTATTCAGCCCTACTATGAAGCTAAGTTATAGCTTTCATATGAAGGTTATAACCCAATTATAGCACAAGAATATGGGGAAAGGGGTCAGGGAGGGGAGGGGAGGGGAGAAGGAGGTTGGGTGGAGAGAGGGTAAATGGTGGGATCACACTTATGGTGCATCTTAGAAGGGTACTGGCGAAACCTACTAAATACAGATTACAAATGTTTTCATACAATAAATGAGAAAATCCCATGAAGATTATGTCAGACACTTGGATGAAAATATTTCAGATTGTATATACAGCCAGCACATTGTACCCCATGAATGCACTAATGTATACAGCTATGATTTAAAAAAATAAAATAAAATAAAATAAAATGTCTCCCTCTACACACAGAGCCTGGGGTGAAATAGAAGGGTGGTCCAGCCTTTGCTTGAGCCCAACAAAATTTGGGAAACAGGCTAAAGAAGAAAAAAGAGGGAATAAAAGCAAACCGAAAAAAGACCAAGAAAATGAAATACTGAAGTTTGTCACTTATAAGTTGGAACTAAGCAAGATTTGCAGGGATACACAGAGTAGAATAGCAGACACTGGAGACTCAAAGGAGAGAGGGCGTTAGGAGAGGGGTGGGGGGAAATTACCTATTGGGTGATGGGTACATCAAAATTCTGGATTTTGCTACTATGCAATTCATCCATGTAACAAAACACCATTTGTCTCCCTACATCTATTGACATTTTATAAACAGTAATAACACAAAATAAAAAAAAAAAAAAAAACACTAACATAGCCAGACTCTAATTCAAGGATTCAGCAAAGTGTTGCCTACTTTACATGAACAAAGTTGAATTAGAATAGTCATGCTCATTCATTTAGGTACAGTCCATGGCCGTCTTGTGTCACAATAGCAGAGCTGAGGAGTTGTGACAGAGACCGCATGGTCTTTTAAGAAGAGTTTGCCTATACTGACTCTAGTTCTAGATAATTTTTCAGCTTGAATTTGGATAGGGAAGCGAGAGCGGGAATAGGGATAGGAAAAAACTTACTTTATTAATATCTCATCATATGCTGGTATATCAGCATTCCCCAGAGAAACAGAGCTGGTGGGATGTACATGTGTATATGTTACAGTGTATATAATAATACATGTATTATTGTAATTGCCCTTATAGACTGCTGGAGGAGTACAAGGTGAGGACTAGGGTAAGGGCATTAAAACGGTACTTCACAAAGGGACAGGTTTAGCCAAAATGATGATACTACCCAGCCACACTCCCCTCATTCATTTGATAACTAGTCAATATCCCATTGTTTGCTGTTCTATAATTGCCGCCCTAAAGGGCACAAGTGGTAGCTGTAAAGATTCCTTACTTTTCTCCATAGAAAATATTAGCTGTTCAGAACCTAGAGGTAATTTTTGAGATACCTTCCGGGTCTGCATTCCAGGAAAATGACTGAACCACCCAGGCCCAAGAACTGACTCAACTAGTCTTGGAACCCCTATCCAAGGGGCTGCATTCTAGTGAATCAGCTTAATACAGGGTTCCTCCATTCAGGGCTGAATAGGAACCTGTTTCCTAGGCATAAGCAATTTCATTTAAGTTTTCTAGGCCTGGGTAATTTCATGTAAGCCAAGCCTTTCCTGAAGTGGACATCCTGTCATTTTGCTGGGGGGACTGTATTTGTTTGTTAACACACTTATTAACGTGGAAACGGTGTCTCCAATCTACCAACTCCTAGCCAAGTGTAGTTCTCAAGAACTTATACCCCAAGACAAAAGACCCATGAAGAGACTTCCCCCTTGGGTCTTTCTCTCTGCTAGAAGCTCTGATGCTTTTTATTCTTTCTACATTCCTTTCTGTCTAATAAATCCTATCTTACCACTGATCTGTGGGTTCATTCTTCAAATCTATGAGACCAAGGACCTACTGCAAAAAGAAATTCCACCAAGAGGTTGACCTACCTAGACAGCAGCCCACACTAAGGGATGGATGATTCTGCCCCTAAACCAGACAATTAGCAGACCCTGATTGCCTAATCCTCTTCCCACCAAATTGTCTTTAAAAACCCTATTACCCCTCAATTCTTGAAAAGGTGGATTTGAGAAATTTCTACCCACTTAGCCCTATGCAGAATAAATTCTTTCTCTGCTGAGAATCCTGTTCTCTGGATATTGGCTTCCTCCTGGGCAGCAGGCAGATGAACCTGAATGGGCAGCATTAACATGAAGAACTGGCTCATGTGAGTGACTATGAAGGCTGAGCAGTTCCATGGTTTCCTGTCTGCACCAATATTGCTGTACCCAACATGAGTGTAAATTATAGAGAAAACGCCAGCACACTGAGTTCAATTAGGTATGGGGTCCTTTATTGGCTAGCCAACTCAGTTGGGTTCAGACCTCAAATTCTCGGCACCTGCATGACAAAAGAAGGGAGTTTTTATACTTTTTTTCAGTTGCGGGGTTAGGGAGGTAGGTGAAATGTTTGCAAGGTTATATTTACAGGGTTGGGGATTGGTTAGTTACCAGGAGAACTGAGGATAGGAGTGCAGTTTTACAAGCTATGACTCTGGGCCAATCCCCTGTCTCTGCAGGATATGCTTATTTAACATAGGCCTACATGCTGAAGTGGGTGCTGAAAGGGAGGTGGAAATAGAGAGCAAATTAAGGTCCCTTTGGCCTTTCAATATGAGGAATTGGCTCACATAACTATGAAGGCCAAGCAGTTTAATGATTTCCTGTCGTCAGGCAGGAGACCCAGGGAAGCCAGCATTGTAATCCTGTCTGAGTCTGAAGGCCTGTGAATCAGAGGAGCTGATGGTTTGAATCCCACTCCATGGGTCAAGAAAGATGAGAGGAGAGCCAGGCCAAGAACAAAACCCAAAAGGTGAATTCCCACTTTCCTCGGCCTTTTATTTTATTCAGACCACAAACAAAAGAGTAATCCACTTTACTGAGTCCACAAATTCAAACACTAATCTCAGCTGGAAACACTCTCCTGGGCACACCCAGAAATAGTGTTTCATCTGAGAACTTTGTGGTAAGTCAAACTTAGACAGAAACTAACCATCACGGCTGGGTACAGCGCCACATACCCGTTTCACTCACGTCATCCCTTAAGGCAGGGAGGAGGGGTCATAGTTCATATGTGAGCAAACTGGGCAACTCCCCAGAGCCTCTAGGAGAGTGACCATTAGGGCCAGTTTTGTTTTTTGCCCAAAGCCTAAGGTGGTTTTGCTACTTTTCTTTGTGACTGTGCATTAAAACATGGATATTTTGTACAGGGTGAGAAGAAGAATGTGAGCAAAGCCAGCCAAGTTCCCACTTGCCTTTGAATATGGTAAAATGCTTTAGTCAATCCCTTTAATAAAAGCGGAGTGAGTTTCTTAGTATGCAAAGCTCAAGGATGAATAAAGTCTTGAACAAAAAACAAAAGATCTCTGCCTTAATGGAGTTCACATATTACTGACAGAAGACAAAGAGATACCTAAGTAAGTTCATTAGAAAATGTCAGATGGTGATAATTGATTTGAAGAAAACAAAAATCAACTGGAACTTTGGATAAGATGTAAGTGGTGTTATTAACCACCAGCAAGAGGTGTTATTTATTTATTTATTTATTATTAAATCATAACTGTGTACAATGATGCATTTATGGCGTTCAGTGTACTGATTTGATATACAATGTGAAATGCTTACATTGAACTGATTAACACATCCATCACCTTGCTTACTTATTTGTCGCGGTAAGACAATTATACTGTTTTCTTAGTAGTTTTGAAATGTACCATTACATCACCAGGCACATTAGGTGAGGTCCCCCCCAAATACCCTTCCTCCTTCAGCCTCCTGTCTCCTTCCCCTTGAGGAAGTTTGGCTAAGATATAAGTTGCAACAAGAAGTGTTACTTAGAACTGTGGTCACACAATTTGAAAAGTATTATTGCAGATAGCATTTTGATCCAATCCTGTGGTGCATGAAATGTATCCCTTCATGCTCTGGCCTTTGATTTTGAAGGGAAGACCTGGAGTTTGGTGTTCTCTCTACCGCTTGGACTGGGTGCAAATGCAAGGGATATAAAAAAGAGAAGTATCCATGGGATTTTCCAGAACAACTGATCATAAAGACTGCTTAAATTTGAGGGATCACTCAAAGTAACTGCTGAAATTTAACACCAGAAGAAAGAGAAATGGCAAAAGAGAAAGAATATGGGTCTCTGGCTTGCACTCAAATTCTAGCCCTGACATTTAATTTAAGAGAGACTTGTTGAAAGACACTGCTTCTTCAGTGAGATTCAGTTTTCTCATCTGTGAATGAAAATAAGATAGTTTCCTCTGAAGTTCCTTAGGGCTAAATGTGTTTACATGTGTACAAATATTGATAATAGGGCTGTTGAACATACTGAAGCATTTTATAATTATTGCCTTCTTTCATTAATAGCATCAGTATATTTCTCACACTTTTTCAATGATTTTTATTGTTTCGTGCCTTAGATGTAAATCTTTTATCCATCTTGAATCAATTTTTGTAAGTGGTAAGAAGTGTGAGTCCAGTTTCAGTATTTTACATTAGTTATCTAGTTCTCCCAACACCATTTATTAGATAGGGATTATTTTCCCTAGTGTACCTTCTTGTTTGGTTTACCAAAGATCAGGTGGCTCTAAGATGCTAGTTTCATCTCATAGTTTTCTATTCAGTTCTAAATGTCAATGATATTGGCCTGGGGAAAGATTATATGAAGGCTTCCAAGGCAATTGCAACAACAATAAAAATAAACAAATGGGATTTAATTAAACTGAAAACCTTCTGTACATATAAGAAAACAACAACCAAAGCAAATAGACAATCTTTAGAATGGGAAAAGATATTTGCATATTATGAATCAGACAAAAACTTGATAACTAGAATCTACAGAGAATTCAATCAACAAAAAAAGACCCCAAATCCCATATACCACTGGGTAAGAGATATGAATAGGACCTTGTCTAAAGAAGACAAATGAATGGCAAACAAACATGAAAAATGCTCATAGTCGCTAATCATCAGAGAAATACAAATCAAAACTACCCTGAGATATCACCAAACCCCAGTGAGAATGGCTCACCTCACAAAGTCTCAAAGCTGCAGATGCTGGCATGGATGTGGAGA
Source organism: Perodicticus potto (assembly GCA_963574655.1). NCBI lineage: Eukaryota > Metazoa > Chordata > Mammalia > Primates > Lorisidae > Perodicticus > Perodicticus potto. The sequence goes on along the minus strand of CAUYRH010049085.1, from coordinate 24,807 downwards.
GAAGAGAACACTTTTACACTACTGGTAGGACTGCAAACTAAAACAACTTTTTTGAATGGAAATATGAAGAATCCTCAAGGAACTCAAATTAAACCTCTCATGTGATCCTGCAATCTCATTACTAGGCATCTACCAGAAGGAAAAAAGTCCTTTTATCATAAGGACATTTGCAATAGACTGTTTATTACAGATCAATTTACGTGGCCAAAATGTGGAAACAACCTAAGTGCCACCAATTCAGGATCGGATTAACAAGCTGTGGTATATGTATGCCATAGAATACTATTCAGCCACTAACAAAAGATAAAGACTTTACTCTTTTGTATTAACCTGGATGGAAGTGGAACACATTCTTCTTAGTAACACATCCCAAGAATGGAGAAGCAAAAATCCAATGTACTCAATTCTAATATGAAGGCAGTAGATGAGCTAGGACAAGGGGGGTGGTAGGGGAATGAGCAAGTGGGGAGAAGGGAGGAGGAAGAGAGATGGGGTGGTCATGGTGTATGGCACGGCTCTTGGGGGCAGGACACAATTCTAAGGGAAACTTTATCTAACAAATGCAACCAATATAACTAAATTCTTTGTCTCCTCAATGAATCCCAAACAATAAAAAAAAAAAGCATTGGTGTACTGGGTGACTGAGGAAAGAATCGTAAATTAAAGGAAGACAACATCCTCAGTGGAGGAGGAGCCAGCGCCCAGCACCCAGTCTGTACCAGCTAACTGACCTGGCAGACTGAACCAGGGTCAGTTCATTTTATAGGGCTTGATCATGTGTCTGTAGTTAGCTGGTACAGAGACTGGGTGCTGGCTCCTCGATAGCATTCCATGGCATACATATACGACAGCTTGTTAATCTGATTCCAGAATGATTGCTGTATAACAAACAGCCCCCAAACTCAGTGGTTTGAAACAGTCAGCATTTATTGTTGCTCAGGAGTCTGTGGGTGGTTCTGCAGACTGAACCAGGATAGGTTCATTTTTTAGGGCTTGATCATGTGTCTGTAGTTAGCTGGTACAGAGACTGGGTGCTGGCTCCTTTAGGAAAGACATCACTCACATGCTTTGTGGTTCACTGGTCGTTGGCTGTTGTGGGTGCTGACTGGGTCCTGGGTCATGGTTCAAGTACTATGCTACCTAAGCTTGTTGTGGCTTCTGAGCAGGGTTCCAAGACAGAAAGTGAAAGAAGGCAAGGACTCCTGTGTTGTCTACCTGCACCACATTCTATTGGCCTGGCAAGGGACATGTCCATCCCACATTCAAGCGGTGGGGGATAGCTCCATCTTCTGATGAGAGGCACTATCCAGGCACACTGCTTAGGACATGAATACAGCAAGGCATGAAAAATAGGGTCACAATTAGTCTACCACCTTTCTTTTTCAGAAAAGGAGAAAAACTGTACTTTTCCCCAGGTTTATAGTAGAGATAAAATAAGACAAAATACTTAAAAGATCTAGGCACCCAGTAAATTTTAGTGCCTGCTATAGATCTGGAGGCTTGAACTTCCCAGCCCCCAGAACTATGAGAAATAAAAGGCTATTGTGTATAGATTACCCAGGTCCAGGTATTTTGTTTTAGGGGCAGGAACAAACTATCAATAAAACAGTACTGTTGCTGTATGGAACTAACTTATACACTATCATTTAATCAAACATTCTCTTCACAGACTTGGAGTTCTTTCTGTTACAGTGAAAACCAGATAGACCCAATTCTGGGTAATGGACAAATTGTATGTATGCTATAGTCTTCACATCTAGTTTGGAAGTGATGAAGATCATCTGTCTGGGATGTGTTTCTGCTGTGAGGTGCATGCATTTGCAGCTTTCCTGCAGCGTGTTAAGGAGAGAAACAAGATAGAGATACGAGATGAGAAATGGTCTGCCTCTATCTGCAAAGGACCTGCTTGGTGGCTTAATCAAATTGTCAGGAGGTGTCAACGTGGCTCCTTGAAGGGCAGAGACAAAGCCCAGTCAATATTTGAGCCAAGAAGAACCCAGTGGTGCTTAACAGTACCATGGAATACTCTATATTGGTGTGGCCAACTTAGTAGGATAAGCAAATCATTTCAGAAACACTTAAGAAGCAAAAGACTCTGTACCTACCCATGTATGGAAAAATGCTGTACCAAATACAATGAGTTACTTGGCATAAGTACCAAGCTCTGAAAAATGCTATTTACAGGAGCAGAAAATTGCAGAGGCACAATGCATGAAAGGCTGTGTATAAATACTCAGGACATCCACAAGGAAATACAGGCAAGGGGAGCACTGGCTGTTCTTGTAATTTACTGTCTGGTTGATCAGTAAGAACTAGTACGGCAATGTAAGTTTCATGTGAAAAGCTCTAACGCAGCAGTTCTCAACCTGTGGGTCACGACCCCTATTGAACAATGAAAATACACTGTGGCAATAGGAAGGTTGAGAACCACTGCTCTAAAGCTTGGTTTTCTGACTTGGGGACTAGAAATTACCTTGTATTTTAATGACGGAAACACTTAGATGATAATTAGATATTAACTCGGATCTATAGAGGCACAACGTACATAAATCTTATAAAGAGTCAAGTCTCATTACAGGCAGCAAAAAGAGAGATGAACGTCGTCGTCGTATTGCAGAGGCCTGTCGGAAAATGGGTCAAAGGCAAAACTTTAATGAGTTTATGAAGGACTCTTTGATCTAGCACTTTTCAAGAATATTAAGCAGTAAAGTAAAACATCATCTCTAATGGAGAATTTATTCTGGAAAATTGGCTCTTTTCCTTATCTTGATCATTATACTAGCAAATTTTCTCTCCATGGTAGTGCTTTGTAAATGAACAGCCACTCTCTCAAAACGTAAAGAAAGTATGTAGAAAGAAATACATAGAAAAATACAGCCTTTGTATTTTCTGAGAAAGTTTAATCACATAGTATCATCTCTCGACAAGGTATCTGGTATGTGTCATCCATAGATACTCAATGAATGAAGATCTTAGGGAGGGTCGTTTAATGACCAAACCCATTAGTAAGCACTTCACAAACATGATCTTGTCACAACCACAGAGGAATCCTACAAAGCAGATACTATTATTACTGATCAGGAAGCAGAGGCCCAGAGAGGCAAGTAACTCTAAAGTTACATTGATAGTAAGTAGTAGAAATAAATGGAATGCACCCCATGCAATTAAAATGCCTGTGTGTAGATTAACTATTATCCCCCCTTTGCCTAGTAGAAGGGAACAATTTATACTAAAGAGACAGGTACAGATTTTCTAGTAAACCTCAGAATCTAGTTGAAAAAGTCAAATACGGGTTTTATTACCAAAAGTCATCTTATTTTTAATTTTTGTTGAATCACTGTTTCTGGTTAAATATGAAACATAATTTTGTTATTGTAAATCCCATTACAGTTTCCTGAACGGTTCTTTTCTTTGGCTATTATAAAGTTTTCTATTTCAAATATCTAAAGTTGTGTTAAAAAAACATTAAAGTGCGGGGTACTACAATTAGGACCAATGGGTAGAAGTTTTAGGAAGGAAACTTTTAATGATCTGCTTTATTTAAAAACCTATACACTGCTGGAGTGTATAATAAATTACTTATTATGTGATGTTTTCATGAAAAGACTAAGTAGCTATTCAGAAAGAACACTGACGATTAGAAGGTATTAAAGCCACAGTTGGGGAAAGGAATGGATTTGTTGGCCTTTTTCCAGCCCAGAAATTCTATGGGGAATGGAAGACTTAGCTTTATTCACTACAGTTTGGACTCATTGAGTAAAAGAAAGACTTTCTATCTATTCAGGAGGCAGGCTGTGCAAATTACATACAGCAGTTCTAGTCACCTGATGCTTTTCTTCTATCAAACATCATATCTTGCACAGAGTGGGTATTCAATAAATACCTATCACTATATCCTGTAATCCAAGCATGCTGGGAGGCCAAGGCAGGAGGATTACTTGAGTTCAGGAGTTGGAGGAGACCAGCCTGAGAAAGAGCAAGACCCATCTCTTGCTCTTTCTAGATAAACTAGCTGGGGCATGGTGGCACGTGCCTATAATCCCAGCTTTGGGACGCTAAGGCAGGAGGATCACTTAAACTCAGGAAAGTGAGGTTGCTGGGAGCTGTGATGATGCCACAGCACTCTAACCTGGCAATAGAGTGGAGAAAAGAAAAAGAAAAAGACCATGTAGTCTTTCAAAAGAGCTGTCGCGGAGTTTTATTATCCCTGTTCAGATAAAATAAGTTGCAAGGCTTTAAGAAATCTTAAAATTACAATAGCTGCTACAATCCGATATCATAATCATAACTTTATATGATTCAAAACAGTCTCTGCATTCTTATCCCTTCATTTTCCAACAATTATAGCAGTGGTTACTTCCCACTATATTAGAGGATTAGTTACTGATTTTTAATCAGTGAAAGGATCATAATTAATCAAAATACCCATTTAGAAGAACTTGCCAGTGATCAAGAAGACTTTTTAGCCTCCTGACAAATCTTATCTTGGAAAGCTGCAATAAGCAGATTACATAAATTAGGCTTTCTCTACTCAAAAAGTAATTCAGTAACTTCAATTACAAAGTTTCCCAGAACTCTAAAGTAGGACATATATATTCTGTTCTTTATTTCAAGACCATATAATCAGGTTTTGAAGTTAAAAAAAAATCCTCTGATATAATGGTCCAAACCGAAAGTTGATAATAGCCTTAAATTTATTCAACACAAAGAACTATTTTAATTTCACTCTTTATATAGTCATGCAAATAAAAAACCATATCTGTATTCGGGTAGGCTCTCCATCGACTAAGCATTTCTTCGGGGTGTTCGTATGTACATCTGTAAGTATCCACATTTCCCTAGCATGGGAGATTCACAGAAAGTCACCTGAAGAGTTCATGATAAGATTGTTAACAGGCCTGGAAGGTCATTCAAGCAACCCTAAAATGAGTCCCTCAGGTTTGAGTTAGAATCTCAGCTCTGCTACTTAACTATATAACCTTCATCGGCCATATGTTGCTAACAAAAGTAGCCATTGTTCATCTGCTGAACCTTAACACACACACACACACACACACACACACACAAACACACACAGAGTAGCTGCTGCAACCTTGTTAAATGAATAAGTTAAAAATCTACCCAAAAGGAAAAAAGTGATTTTACCATAAGGGACATTCATACTCGTATGTTTACAGCAGCCCCATTCACAATCGCAAAGACATGGAAACAACCCAAAGGCCCTTCAGCACATGAATAGATTAATAAACTGTGGTATATGTTTACCATAGAATATTATTCAGCCATAAAAAGATAGAGATCTTGTATCTTAGGTAACAACCTGGATGGATTTGAAGAACAGTCTCCTAAGTATCACAGGAATAGATAAACAAGCATCACATGTGCTCCAGACTAAATTGAAAGGAGTAGATTAACCAGGAGCTCGGTTGAGAGAAAAAATTAATTAAATTCAAGGGGGAGGAGAAGAGAGGGGTAGGCATGTTCCCACCCAAAGGGAACAGTGCAGGGGTGATGATACATGTCCTGAGTGAAGGAAACGACTACAACTTGAATTTTACCTTACAAATGAAAACTATCTAAGCTAATTATGTATGCCCTTATGTTAATCTCAAAATGAAAAACAGTCGCAAAGTGCTAGACACAGCGCTTGGCACATGGTGATGCCCCCAGACGTGAAGTAGTCTTTCCTCTCAGACTTCAGGAGTTCATATCTACTGCTCAGTAAGTACAAGAAGGTAAAAGGTGTTGACTTAGGGTGGCACCTGTGGCTCAAAGGAGTAGGAGGCTGGCCCCATATGCCAGAGGTGGCGGGTTCAAGCCTGGCCTGGGCCAAAAATACAAACAAACAAAAAAAAAGGATGTTGACTTAAATCCTTACCATACACGCTAACTTCAGAAATGTTTTCCCCCCTTTTCATGTGTGTCTTCCAATCATGGGATACTTCAGCCCATTTGCGTTCACTTTCATCTAGACTTTTCTCACCTTACCTCGTCCAGGAGGGAGGCCTTGGAAGGCGAAAGGGAAGATCAATCCCCAGAGTCTCTCCTCTTTTATCACATCTCAACTTCCAGGGTAAAAAATCTCAGTCCGACTCTGAAAAGTTGACCTATGTTTTGTCTGACGTTGATCTGCGTGTTGATTCAATCTGAAGCCAACATAGTGAATTCGACTCATTTACAACATTTGACTGAGGAAAAAATGTTGGAAGACAGTCCAGCCAGGTGCATGAGAGAAAGTTGTTTAATGCGACTAGTTCCCCCCTGCGCTAATTCTCTCCCCTGTAATATTATATTAATATTTCTTTCTATCACCTGTTGAAACTCCTACTCATGACCCAATGCTGACATTTTTCTTTTTCTGCTTCCTTGCCCAGAGTTCACCACTGATTTCAATGTCCCACTTGGTCATTTCTCCGCATGTACCTCTGTTCAGTGTGCTGCTGTTCATATCAGGCTCCCTCAGCAGCAGATCCCCACAGGTGGGGTTGGATTACAGACACAATTCCTCTGTGTCACCAGCACCTCACCCAGTGCTGAACATTAACTGGCTCTTCACAAATGCTGAACTGAAAGGCTGTCTGACTGGGGTTAGACAGGGAACAGATTTAGAGCTAGACTGACTGAGTTTAAATCCAGCGTTGCCTCTTCCCAATTCAGGGACTGTGGGTAGTTAATTAAACATTAAACGCCTTGCTTCTCTGGTCTGTAAATGAATGGACAATGGATCTGTCATAGCGAATGTTGTGGGCACTGACTGGATGAGAGCATGCAAGGTCCGTGGACCAGGGCCTCCTATGTAGTCAGTCTGTGGCAGCTGTTAGGCTGGTTTGGTAAACCAAACATGACTCTCCTCTACACAGCAGTGGAGTTGTACCCAGGAACCTCCCAGCAGAGGGGTTTTCATTGGTTAGCCTTGGAATATGACCAATATAGCCAGTGTTTCTGGAGAAAAAGAAACATATATATACACACACACATGCATATATACTCCAAATTTTAAAAATAATGATTTCAGATAAAAATATTTTAGAGCACCATCTGTTCATATGTTGGAGATGGACGATTTGTTGAAATTTCAGAGAAACATTTTTAAACGCTGACATCTCACTATCCAAGGGGCTTTCTGATAGGGTATTGAGTTTATTCAAGTCATCTCTGTAGGGCACATGGGATATGTCCCAGTCTTGTGTGATACGAAACATCTCAAGGTGGAGTTATTTGTGGTAAGGGATTGAACCCACAGTAAAACTACTCCCATCAGACTTTTAAACACTGTGTGGGTGGAGGTGATGGCACCTGCTGGAGCCAGGCACCCCTGAGAGGTGACAAGAAAGTGAAGCCAGACATGATAGCTATGGACAGGCCTGCTGAGACAGAAGCTCTTCCCCTGCAAACTCTGGGGCCCCGTCCAGACTGGCAACAGAACCTCTGCTGGGAAAAGAGCAGCCTCCCACTCCACCCCAGCTGGCAGGCCTTTCTGCCAGGCCTGCCTGGCTCCAGCTAGTACAGGTTCATCAGTGAGCACTGTCTCCAACTACTCGCGGTGGTTAGCGCCCCTCTCTTATTACTGCCTTAAAGTGGTGGATACATGTGCATGCCTCTTGCATGCCTCACCATACACCAAGAATTCAAAAGCATTTAATTGGCCATTGAGTCATTGTGGAACACCCCAATCCCACCCCATTGGTCAGAGTAACCACAATAGGCTGATGTTTTTAACTGTAGCTGCCAAACACAGCCTTTCTCTCTTTCTCTAGTTGTCTCCCTACCCTTACTTCTTCCCCACAACACACACACACACACACACTCTCTCTCTCTCTCTCTCTCTTACAGCTTCAAGTTCAAGCCTATTGGGTAGATGGTTTTTCAGTGCTCATGTGAAGAACTGAATGGATGGGTGGGTGTGAATGCTGCTTCTTATGATTCAATTGAGATTGTAATGACCTATATTACTATCCTCCCCCCTCACCCTCCCAAGATCATAAATATACTAAAAGGGTTTTATGCAATAGCTGCTTCCCAGAATTACTCCTACATTTGCAACCCTGGTTCGCTCCATTATTTCTTCCCTGAGGCATGCTTAATGCTGTTTGCAAAAATGTCCTAACACATCAGATTTTAAGTCTTTCCAGATCATTGTCATTCACAAATGCTGCTCAGAAAAAAAAGAAAATCCAATCATATACAAACAAAGTATCTTTGAAGGCTTCTTTAAGGCATTGGCCTATATCCACCTTCTAATCTATGCCCAAGTTTCTCCATCTCTGTTACATGGCTCTCATTGGAGGAATTTGGACCTTTGCAAGAGAAGAGTTACACCAAATTCTTCCCTTATTAAAGAATGAAACTTTGCTCAGAGCTAAACACTAAGGAACAGTTGCTGGTACTTTCTTAATCAGATAACTAGAATTCAAGTAATTCTCTACCTACTGGCAACCTGCTCATTCTTGGTAGGCAGTATGAAAAGCCAGCCCTACGTGACCTTGCTTGCTCTCGGGATACATATTCCTATAAAATGATAAGCATCTCCATGATACCTATTTTATTTTAGTTTCTTTAACTCCCTCTAAGTGTTGGGAATAAAATTTTGTTTGTTTCGCTTCCAAAGCATGTTTAAACACGAATTTATTTATTTCATTATTAATTGAATCAGTGGGCTTAGGTCATTTCTTTCCTAAATAAGAGTTCAAAGTAGAAGATGGGAGATTGCTGAACCGTAAAGTCTAGAAGCATAAGAAAGCCTTTTAATATCTGTCAACTAGAAAATAACTGTCTGGGGTGAGCAGAGTTGGGAAAGGAAAGAGGTCATTTGTTTGCTGTGTTTCTCCCGCTATTGTTTTTCTTCTCCAGAGACTATTTCCATTAAAATCTATCTACTAGGGCAGCACCTGTGGCTCAAAGGAGTAGGGCGCTGGCCCCATATGCTGGAGGTGCCGGGTTCAAACCCAGCCTGGGCCAAAAAAAATCCATCTACTCTTTCAGAATATGCAAATTGTCTCAATATGTTCCAAATTCCTATGGAGACTGTTAAAGGGGAGAATGGCTGAGTGGCTGGTATCTTCTTGTGTGGATGAGAGGCGCTTTAACATAATGCAATACTCAAGCAATGCTCAGACTTAGATCTCTGAAAGCTCTGCCACTTCTACATAAGGCGTTGGACAGTTAACTCTCTGTACCTCCATTTCCTCAGCTATAATGAGCAAATAATGAAAAAGCCTACCTCCAAGGATTGTGGTGAGGATTTAATGGATTAATACATTCAAGTGTTTGAATTGCTGCTTATTACACAGTAAAGGCTCAAAGACTTAGCTTAAGATAAAAATATTTCTGCAGCTTAACTATTTTGTGTCTCTCTTTTGTCTGTTTTATTGTCATGAAGGTAAATACAGGAAGGCTAAACTATTAATTGTTCCCATTCCACTCTTCAATTAGGTAACTGAAGTCAAGAAGATTAAGTGACCTCTTCTAAGTGGTCACAAAGTTGATTGCAATGGATATCAGGAAACAGGATTGACGTTTACTTATTTTATTTTGTGATTCTTTTCACTTTATGATGACACAGGTCTTGACAAAAAGCCTGGTTATTTTTTCTTTTGCATAAATATATACATTCACTTAGATGTTGATATCTCTCAACTTAGTTAATAAAATTACTGCTGGTTCACCTTGGTGAATCACCTGGTGGTCAGCCACATCTTCATCACGTTATCAAAACTACTGTCTTCTTCTACTTTTGACACCTGAAAAGCAGGGACCAATACTATTCACACTGAAAAAACAAACAAATAAATGAAAATATTAAGTAATGTTTCTAATATCACACATTTAATAGCAGCACAATAATTAAAACTCAGAGCACTTAGCTCCAAACCTCCTGAATCTCTTGGGGAAGGTACTCTACCATAAAAGTGAATAACAAGAGTTAGATCCCTCTCTTATTCTTGTCTGTCAACATCCATTTCCACTTCCTTAGTTAACAGCTCCTCAGATTTTGATTTGGGAAGTTACCCCTCTACCAACGGACATATTGTTAGTACGACTGCCACACAAGCCAAACCCCAAGATTCTCTCCAACTTTATGGAATACAAAAGATAAAGGCATTATCCAAACAAGGCTAATCTTTCACTCTTTCCCTAGAATGAAATTTTTTAATTCAAACAATATAAGTTCTGGAGCAAGAATATCTGCATCTGGTATTTCTGAAGACGAGTTCTGAAATTCCTGAATCCTATTATTTCTCTACTTGTTTTTTTTTAGATTTTCTTTCCAATACTCTATTCTTAAAAATAAATTTGAGTTGTATTAATGCTATCCAGAATCACTATCTGTTTCTGGCTACTGATAAATTATAACTGAATAATAAATGGTCATCTGCCCTAAACACAGCTATATTTCAAATGTGCTCTTTTTTGTACTGATAGCACCACAGTCCCTCAATGGGATGGTATCAGCACTTCTCTGTCCCTTCCTTGTCTACATGCTTCAATTTGAATTGGGCTCAGCCACAGGTTGGGAGTTGGGCAATCCTAGCAGTAAACTCCCCTCACCATGAGGTATAGGCTCATTTCTTTACATGACAGAAATTGGTGACATTAGAACTAGTCACATGTATTTTATTGAAAAAAATTAGAAAGAAATAGCTTCCTGGTGAATGTGAGAGAGGTGAGTACGTGATTGAAGAGTATTCATATTAAAGACTATGGAAGAGACCCCCTCATTATGCCAAAGTGTTTGAGCCAAAGAATCCAACTATCCCCAATCCAGGAACCAGTCATCTAAGCTTCTCTGTCTTTTAGGACATTTGCAACCAACAATCTTATTCACTATAATAGCCAGTGAAAACTCCAGTCACAATTTGGTTCTGGTGCTAACCAACATAGGAAGGTATTGTCGTCCCTTTACGCTTTCTCAGAATCACTGTAATTTTAAAAAGATGGCTTCAATTTGCTGAGTTCTTACCATGTGTTTTTTACAGTGATAAAAATTTTAAGTTTCCCATTTCATTTTAACAATAATAACAACAACCACATAAGGCAGGTAGCATTATTATTTCCATCTTTTGTAGACAAAAAAGTCCAAGAAGAAAATAGTTAAGGATTTTTCAAATGATATATTTAGAAAAAGTGGACACAGTGTACAATACCAGTTGTCTGTAAACCTAATGTTTCCACCTTCTATGAACAATATGGTGAATGAACTGAAATTAAAATTAAAGGTGTCAAACACAGAAGGGTATGCACTCTAGAGAAAACAGTTACTATCTGCTAGAATTCTGATAGCCTTGTTATGTATGTTATAAATGCCAAATTATTCTAGAATAAATGGATGCCTGAATTACGACCCTTTTGCAATTTCCCATTGATTCATATAAATGATGAAATTACAAATGGCAAAAGGTAATCCAAAAAGAAATTACATGTAATGTGGGAAATGATTACTATATGACATTAAAGTAAGACTTCTATGGTTTAATGGGCTGAATATTGCAAGAAAGATACCTTAACTAATATTGAAATAATTTAAATAAATATTATAAGCAGATATACCAGCTGAAATCTAACTTCTTCTAATCTCTAGGTATTTGTTTAACTTCCAGCATGTATTAGCTAAATCAGAATGCCCTTGAGAATGCCCTTTGAACATGCTCAGTGTTAAGTGAAGTTTATTTATGGGAATAAATTAGAGGAACACCACTCTTAGGCTTTGTATGGTTTTATCCTGAAACAAATGTTTGGGATGAAATAATAAAAGTCCTTAAAATAGAGTTTTATTATCATGCAAATTCCCCGGGAGCAGACGATAGAGTGTAACACAACTTGAGAATGTTCTAATGATTAAGTAGATAAATGGGGAAAGCAACTCTACACAATGAAGAATAAGGAAGGAAACTTGTTTTACACAATTTCAAGAAGGAAATTCAGACTTTTCTCATTACTGTCTATGCTGGACACACTAACATAAACCAATGAGTCCGACCATAGTACAATCCCTTCCCCTGGAGTGCTAGTTGATTGTTGATCGAGTGACTTGGCTTTTAACCAATAGAATATGTCAAAGTTAATGGGATGTCACTCATGACTATGTTATATCATATATGATTCCTTCTTGCAGATTGGAATTCAGGAGACTCTTGCTGGCCTTGAGAAGCAACAACCTTGGAAGCAACGTGGCAGGAAACTATGGGGCCTCTATGAGTGAGGGGCCTTCCAGCCAACATCTAGCAGGAAATTGGGGCCTTAGTCATATAGCAACTGAGAAATAAATTCTGCCAGCAAACTGAATGAGCCTGGAAATGAATTCTTACCCAGTCAAGCCTCAGATGAGACCTAAATCCAGGCTGACACTATAATTGCAAACTTGCAGCTGGAATTCTGACTCGTAAAACCTGTGGGATACTGAATGCATTTTAAATTACTGTGTGGTGATTGGTTATACAGCAACAGAAAACTTATACATATTTACTTTGAAATTAATGTTCTGCCATATGTTTAGTAAGACTCAGTATCTCTCACATAGTAGGTATAAGGTTAATATTAATTGACCAAATAAGTGAAATTCATTTTTTTTTAGATAAGAATTGGGACTGGTTCAGCGCCTGTGGCTCAACAGGCTAAGGCACCAGCCAAGTACACCTGAGCTGGTGGGTTCGAATCCAGCCCAGGCCTGCCAAACAACAATGATGGCTTCAACCAAAAAATGGCCGGGCATTGTGGCTGGTGCCTGTAGTCCCAGCTACTTGGGAGGCGGAGGCAGGAGACTCGCTTGAGCCCAGGAATTGGAGGTTGCTGTGAGCTGGGATGCCACTGTACTCTATCCAGGGTGACAGCTTGAGGCTCTGTCTCAATAAAAAAAAAAAAAAAAAAGAATTAGGACTACTACCACCTCACCAATGAAAAGGACTAGTATTCTTTTTATCAAAAAAGCCATAAAGATTTTAGGGCATAATATAAAATTTTTAACTGTTCACAATTGATTTTGCTATTGTAGCAATCCAGATAAAAAGTCATGACAGTAGGTTATTAAATGAGGTAGATATGCCAGGTATCATTTGTACACTAGGGTCTGAGTTTCAAGGACACATAATATTTCCTGAAATAGTTTATAAAATATCACTAATTTGTAAATGAGAGACACAATATGCATTTTTTAAGAAATATTCTATTTCTGCTTAATGTACAAGCAAACTCAGAATATACTATGAAAATTATCACCTAGGCAGCTTGGAGATGCTCACTTCTAGTTAGTTCATTTAAAATATTAAAGAAAAGAAGTGTGAGTGATTACAAATTGGTTTTATAGTAGTACTGAGTACATTTGATTTTTTTTTCCATTCCTGAGATACTTTACTAAGAAGAATATTTTCCAGTTCCATCCATGTAAACATAAAAGAGGTAAAGTCTCCATCTTTGTAAAATTTTGCATAGTATTCCATGGTATACATATATCACAATTTATTGATCCATTCATTGGTCAATGGGCACTTGGGCTTCTTCCAAGACTTGGCAATTATGAATTGATCTGAAATGAATATTCTGCTGCATATATCTTTGGTGGTGGATATGAAGGGAGGTGGGTTGTTCAATAGAGGGAGGTTTAATGGTGGGACACCTATGGAGCATATTGCAAGGGTACAAGTCAAATCTATCAACTATTGAACACAAATGTCTTAACACTGTGATGAAGTAAATGAAGTGTAAGCTATGTTCATTAGTAGGGTGTCAGCACTACAATTTGTACAAATAATCAACACATTGTACACCAAAAATGCATAAATGTATTCATGATCTATGTATACATGGCTTAATAAAAAATAAAATAAAATAAAATAAGAAAAGATATCCAATGCTGCTCAGTTTTTATTCCCAAAATTTAACATATTTTGGTAAGAGTAATGATTTGGAGAACAAATTCAAAGAAATATAATTTCCTTGGGAACATCCTCCACTATGCTACTCCTTTCTCTCATGCTTCTTAAATAGGAAACAAGACAGGGGGATGTCAAAGTTAGCAGTGGGATCTATGTGGACCACGACTGTGGAACTGAGTCTCCTAAGCTGGATGAAGAAAATCTTTTGGATGTAGTTTCTCTAAGATGATCAAGGGTGAGAAAGACACCAAAGCGACTGCCAATTGATATTTGAGATACTCCCTCAGTCAACAGACAGAAGCAACAGAAATAGTCCATAAATGGCCATAGTGTGCATGAGAAAAAGAGACATGGTGGAAGAGAACATTAGATGGCAAAGTAGCTTCGCCAATATAGTGAAGAGATCAGCTCCCCTTGTGTAGCAGCCTGGCTCTAGGTTCTTTCTCACCATCTTTCACCTGGAAAATTCCAACATTAGCCATATATATTTCTGTCATCCAACTTTGATTTGATATTCCAAGAATCTCTTCATGACAGTGATATGGACAGGTGGTACGTAGGCAAGATTAGGCCAAGAGGAGACTTCTCCATGCACAGATGGGTAAACAGTAAACACCCAAAATAAAACATAAAAATTTAAAGGAGAAAGGAGTCTGGGTGCAGTGGCTCACCCTTGCTTGTAATCCTAGCACTTTGGATTGCAGAGGCAGGAAGATCACTTGAGCTCAGTAATTTGAGACAAGCCTGAGCAAGAGTGAGACCTCATCTCTAATAAAATAAGAAAAATTAACCAGGCATTGTGGCAGGCACCTGTAGTTACAGCTACTCGGGAGGCTGAGGCAGGAGGATCACTTGAGCCCGAGAGTTTCAGGTTGCAGTGAACTATAATGATGCCATAAGCACTTAGCAGTTGTTTATCACACAAGAATGGTTTTGTTTGGTTAATCATGACCATCAAATAGGATTATAAATATCTATAACATACTCTTTATAGAATTTTTATTTTTCCTTAGAAAATTAAACACGTATTATTTATGAAAAATAAAGAGAAACAAAAACAAGAAAATAAGTTAATTTTAATGCCTCAAAGTTTCTCAATATTCTGTTATCTCTTTATTGTCTTTGTGTGTATTTAGGTATGCACATATATATTCTTAATTATTAAAATATGAATCTTTTTCCCTCCCCTCTTACTTCCTTTCTTTTTTCCTCTCTCTCTCTTTCTCTCTATCCCTCTGTTTCTACCTGGTTGCCCCTGGTGGCATAATACAGTAGAACCTCCATAGTTGACCACCTCCCCACATTGACCACCTTCTTAAGTTGACCTAATTATCATAGACCAGACATGCACCAAAAGTATGTATCAGTATGGTAGTTCCTTATGTTGACCACTCTGGTATATTGACCAGTTTGTTAGTCTCCTGACGGGTCACTTTATGTGTTTGTGTGTGTGTGTGTGTGTATATACATAATGTATACACACATGCGCATACAGTAGAATACATACATATATATATGTGTACACCTGTATACACCACTTTTTTGTATCCATTTACCAGTTGACAGACACTTAGGTTGATTTCATATCTTTGCTATTGTGAATAGTACTGCAATAGACATACAAGCGCAGGTGTCTTTTTAACATAAGTTATTTTTGAGGGGTAGATGCCCAGTCGTAGAATTGCTGGATCAGATGGCAGATCTATTTTTAGTTTTTTGGGAAACCTCAATACTGGTTTCTATAAATGTTGGGCTAATTTACATTCCACTCATCACGTGTAAGTGGTCTCTTTAATCTGCATCTTGACAGTATTGATAATTTTTCACTTTTCAACAATGATCATTCTGACTAATGTAACATGGTATCTTATTGTGGTTTTAATTTACATTTCTCTGACCATTAGCTATGTTTGAGCATTTTTTCACATGCTTTTTCCACTTTTCAATGAGGTGATTTGTTGTTGAATTCTTTGAATTCCTTATAGACTATAGATATTAGTCCTTTGTCAGATACATGGCTTGTGAATATTTTCTCCTGTTCTGCAAGTTGTCTATTTATTCTGTTCATTATTTCTTCTGCTATACAGAAGTTTTTATTTAATTAAGCCTCATTTCTCTATTTTTATTTTTGTTGTATTTGATTTAGAGGTCTTAGGCATAAACTTTTTGCCTATGAGAATGTCTAGAAGAGTTTTGTCTAGGTTTTCGTATAGAATTTAAGTCTACCTTTAAGTTTCTAATTCACCTTGAGTTAATTTGTATGCATGGTGAAAAATAGGGATCCAGTTTCATTCTTCTGCATATGCCTATCCAATTTTCCCAGTACACTTATTGAATAGAATATCCTTTCCCTAGTATGTGTTGTTGTCTGCTTTGATAAAGATTAATTGGTTGTATGTGACTTTATTTCTGGGGATTCTATTTTTTCCATTGATTGCGTGTGTCTAATTTTATACCATTACAATGTTGTTTCAATTACTATAGCCTTGTAGTGTAGTTTGAAGTCAGGAATGTGATGCTTCCAGCTTTTTGTTCCTTTTGCTTAGGATTGCTTTGGCTGTTTGGACTTTTTTATTTTTATTTTTTTGGTTCCATACGAATTATAGGATTATTTTTCTATAATAATTCTATGAAAAATGACATTGGTATTTTTACAGAAATTGTATTGAATTTGTAGATTGCTTTGAGCAATATAGTCATTTTAATAATATTGATTCTGCCAATCCATGAACATGGGATTTTTTCCCTTATTTTAGAGTACTTTAGAGTTTACAGAAAATCTCAGAGACAATTCAGAGACTTCATACCCATTCTCCTTTATTATTAATATCTACCCATTATTGGATGCATTTGTCACAATTAATGAACAATTAGTAATGCACTACTAAGTATATATGATATTTATATTCCTTTTTTTACTTTTTCTTTCTTTTTCTAACCTAATGCCCTTTTATATTTAGTAGTCATGATTTCTTTGGCTCCTTTGTGCTATGACAGCTTCACAAATTTGTATTGTTTTTGATGACTTTGGCAGTTTTGAGGAGTACTGGTTAGATATTTTGTAGAACGTTCATCCCCTTTAATTTTTCTGATGCATTTCCCGTTATTAGTGTGGATATGTATTTTTGAAACACAGACTACAGAAATAAAATGCCTCATCACAACACATCAAGAGTATGTAGTATCAATGTGATTATGACTGTTGGTGTTAAACTCCTTCACCTAAGATAGTGTTTGTGAGGTTTCCTTCTTTTCCATACTGTACTCTTTAAAAGAAACTCTGTGTGAAGCCCACACTTAAGAAATGGAGAGTGATGCCCTAACTTCTTGAAGGTATATATGTGTGATATATATAAACACACACATATATGTTTATGCATATAATTTGTCTATTATCACCTGTTTATTAAGTCATTTATTTATATCAGCATATACTTAAGATATCTGACAATTAAGTTCACAAACTTAACACTGTGTGCCTACATTGGCAGCACTGTACAAACAACTTGTCAAGGTTTCATATAACCTCAGTATATCCCTGTCTCAAGCTGTGCTCATGTTGAAGTGTGGCAGTGTCTTGCTGAGTGGTGTTCATTATTGCTGTTGTGTGTTTTTGTGTGCCATCGTGAGACTGTCACATTTGAATTAAAGCAATGAAAAATTGTTAAATTTCTTGTTAAACTTGGTGAGAGTGGAAATGAAATCAGAAACATTTTAGTCCAGCTTTATCAGGATAATGCCACGAAGAACACAGGAGTGTACAAATGGATTAAATGTTTTTCTGAGGGGAGAGAAAGAATCACTGATGAAGAGAGATTAGGGAAGACAGTAACAAACAGAACTGATGAAAAAATTGCAAAAATTTGTCAAATTGCATGTCAAAACCATGAGCTGACTGTGAGCAGCATAGAGGAACAAGTAAATATCAATAGAGAAACAATTAGGAGGGCGCGGTGAGGTGGTTCACACCTGTAGTCTTAGCACTCTGGAAGGCCATGGCAGGTAGATAGAGACCAGCTTAAGAGTTCAAGACCAGTCTGAGCAAGAATGAGACCCCATCCCTACTAAAAATAGAAAAAAATGGCTGGAAATTGTGGCAGGCATCAGTAGTCCTAGCTACTAAGGAGGCTGAGGCAAGAGGATCACTTGAGCCCAAGAATACAAGGTTGTTATGAGCTATGATGCAACAGTGCTCTAGTCGAGTCAAAAGAGTGAGACTCTGTCTCAAAAAAAAAAAAAAGAAGAGAAAAAAGAAACTAGAAAGAAAGAAAAAAGAAAAGAGAGAGAAAAGGACAACCTTAACCCAAAATCCTGGCATGAGGAAGGTATGGCTCTTACATTACAACAATGTGTCGGTTCACATGGTACTGTCTGTGAAGGAGTTTTTAGCCAGTAAATAAATAAGTGTATTGGAACATTCTCCCTCCTCAGCTGGTTTGGCCTCCAATGACTTCTTTTTTTTACCTGAAAATCGAGGAAATATTGAAAGGACAACATTTTGGTGACATTCAGGACATCAAGGGTAACATGACGACAGCTTTGATGGTCATTCAGGAAATAGAGTCCCAAAATTGCTTTGAAGGATGGACTAGGCAATGGTATTGGTGCATAGCTTCCTAAGGGGAGTACCTTGAAGGTGACCATAGTGATATTCAGCAATGAGGTATATAGCATCTTTTCTAGGATGAGTTCATGAACTTAATTGTTAGACCTCATATGAATATCTATTTTACACTTTAGGTTATACGGCAATATTACTTTATTTATTTTCTTGCTCAAGTTACTCCAGTTTGGGCATTGAAATTTTCTTTTGATTTTGTTTTTTGGTAGTTGGCCCCACTTTTCCTATTTTTATAAAAATAAAATATGTGGCGGTGCCTGTGACTTAAAGGAGTAGGGCACCGGCCCCATATACCAGAGGTAGTGGGTTCAAATCTGGCCCCAGCCCAAAAACTACAAAAACAAAAACAAAAAATAAATAAATAACTAAACAAAATATGACCACATGCAGTTCACAAAGAAATACAATTTGAAAACATATATATAAAACATTTTTAATTTCACTAGAAATAAATGTAAGGTAAAATAAGGCAATGGCCCTTTTCACCTAAGTAATTCTCAGTGCTAAAAAATTATTGGTAATACTCAGTAAATAGATGTGACCTGTATAGTCGAGGCTGCAAGCCTTCTGTAGTCATTCAAAAATATATATGAAATATTTAAACATATTCATACTTTTTAGTCAACAATTGAACTAAGAATGTAAGCTAATGAAATAATCTGGGATTTCAGAGAGCTGTAAGATTGATTATGACAGTGTTAGTCCCAGGTTCACTGTAAGATATTACCCTGCTATTTAACAAGTCTTGGCAAAATATATTTAGAGAAAGCCATATAAACCTAATGCTATTATGAACTAAAATTACAATCTTAAAACAAATCAAATTCTTGAATAATAAGGATATGAGAGGATAACCACAGTGTTGTGATAAAAGCAAATCACAAAATTAAAGAATGTAGAATTTATTTTATTTCTAAAAAAAGATATATATATGGGGTGGTGCCTGTGGCTCAATGGAGTAGGGTGCCGGCCCCATATACCAGAGGTGGTGGGATTAGCCCCAGCCCTGGCCAGGCCAAAAACTGCAAAAAAAAAAAAGATATATACATATGCGCATATATATATATATATATATATATCAGTATCTACATCCCTAACTAAATTTGAACAATGATTATCTCTAAGTTTAGAGATTTTAAAATGTTTTAAGCTATATTTATGTTAGTATTAAGTATAATTTTTATATCATAAAATATTCATATTTTATTTCATAAATACTTTTTATAGACATTTAAAAATTTTCGTAATGTGTATATATTACATTTCCAACAATTATAGTATATTTATGTATATAGACATGAAAAACAATAAAATATGAATAAGGAAATATGAATAACTACTTGTTTGACAATTCTCTTTATTATGATTGAAATGGATTTTAAGTGAAATAGAAGGTATAACAGCCTTGGTAACATATTTATTTTTCTTCCAGGTTTTAGGTTTCTATCAGCATTTCCATTTTAAAATTCTGTAGTAAGAATACAAACCAAAACGGAAAATACTCAATTGTAGGTCTTAATCCTGAGGAGGACATCAGGGTGCCATAGGGAAACGACGACGGCTCTGTGTTCTTCCAGTTGAGGGGGGATTAGGTCTGTCAGTGCACATTTCAGTCAGGACAGCCCTGGGAGCCAAATCATGATGTGCCTGAACGGTATCCACAGAATCACTGGTGCCCACTTGGAATTCTGTCATGTCTTGTCACTCCCTCTCTCCATCTGAACATCCTCATCCCTCTTTCAAATTAGCTCCCCACATAAGAAAGGCATTTGTCTTTCATTTATGTTTCTAAGGAGGCACATACCCTTCAAGGTATGCTTCTCACCTAAAGAAAGAAAACTGTTTCATCAGGATAAAAAAAAAAAAATCTAAAAGATGTGATTACATAATTGCTAGAAAACTTTCCATTTAACTGGTTACAGGCATGCCTGAATCATATCATATCAAAGATTGAGGGCCATGCCTGTGGCTCAAGGAGTAGGGTGCTGGCCCCATACACCGGAGGTGGCAGGTTCAAACCCAGTCCCCGCTAAAAACTGCAACCAAAAGAAAAAGATTGATGTCAGCCCTTCCAGATACCCTAAAACATGTTGATGTACCAGGATTTAATACACGCCTACCCACCACCATCCATAAAGCAATTAGTTGGGTCACTTGTGTTCCTAACGAAAGCAATACCAACAGAGAGGGGAAAAAAGAAAGGAAAAAAAATACCCTAAACAGGCTTCAGATGTGCAGAGAACACTGTCAATTTGAGTAGCAGAAACATTTATTGATAATGTAATAAAGTTACAATACAGAACAGTTTATCTGGAGTACTTTTAAGGAGAGTGGGCATGATGGTATTATTAACCTATGTAGTGAAGGATATGGCCACAAAAGATGTGTTTTTTGCAAAATTTGGATAATTCTCCAAAGTAATATCAAATCCTGTGGGTTGTATAGAACTAAGGGAAAAGGACCATTAAACTATTCTGTCATCAGTTTAGAGACATAAAATTTGTTTAAAAGTCTCTACTCCATGCCTGTCTCAAACACACATACACATACATAAATGCACACATTTGCATAGAGGTATATAGACTTGCCTTCTATAAATTAACAGTAGAGTGCTAATGCTGCTTAGGTAGTTGAGACAGGAGTTAGGCACCCTGCAGGCAGTTAGGGCAGGGGTCAGAAGAAGGCTGACAGGATGAGAAAGTCACAAGAAGGTGAATATGCTTAGATAAGACAAATGTTACCAATGGGGACCCGTAGTTATTTTGCTTAGCCAACATATATTTATCTAAGTTAAAAGAAGGATTTCCTCCCATTGAGGCATGAGCACAGTTAAAGTGACAGTGTCTCTAAATGAACTACCTTCATTAACCCAGTAAAAATCACACCCACCAGTGCCTGACAGTTTACAAATGCCATGGCAACTTCTGGAAGCTACCATATAAGGTCAAGAAAGGGGAAGGTTCCCATTTGATCCTGCAATCCCATAACTAGACATCTACCCAGAAGAAAAAAAATCCTTTTGTCATAAGGACATTTGCACTAGACTGTTTATTGCAGCTCAATTTACATTCACCAAAATGTGGAAACAATCTAAATGCCCACCAACCCAGGAATGGATTAACAAACTAGTACTTGTATATCATGGAACACTATTCAGCCATTAAACAAGATGGAGACTTTGCATCTTTTGAATTAACCTGGATGGAATTAGAACACATTCTTCTTAGTAAAGTATCACAAGAATAGAAAAGAAAGACTCCAATGTACTCGATACCAATATGATCTTAATATGAAGGTAGTAGAGGATCTAATACACGCCCACATAAGAGAAAAACGCAAATCAATTCAAGGTGGGGGGGCAGGGGAACACGTGTGTGGTGAGAGGGGAGGAGGAAGGGGGATGGGTGTGCTCCCACTTAATGGGCACAATGTTAGGGTGTATGGCACACCTCTTGGGGGCAGGACACAATTATAAGAGGGACTTTACCTAACAAATGCAAACATGTAACCTAATTCTTTGTACCCTCACTTAACCTGAAATAATAATAATATTAATAATAATAAAACAGAAAAAAAAGAAAGGGGTAGATTCCTATTTATAGGAACTCTCCACCCCTTTCTCAGAAAATCTATGATTATTCCACCCCTAGTTTAGTGTATTATCAGGGATTGGCTTAAAAGGACAAACCCTAACACTGTTGCTCCTTGGATATGTCCACTTTTTTGCTTTTTCATAAGAGTGTACTTTGCTTTCAGTAAACCTCTTTGCTTCTGCTCATACCTGAACTCTTTTATCTTATTCGTGTCCCTGCTGTTAAATTTCTTCCTACTTGGAGGGCAAGAACTTTCTTCCCAATTGCCAGTGCAAACATCTCAATTATTCTAACATGAGATGACGGTGACACAAAGATGTGGGTCATTCTTCTCCTTTGCTTTCCCCAGCTCCTAAATTTGAACAATGCAGGCATGAACCCACCTGTTCAGTCAAGCATATTCCTATTGAAGTGACAAAAATAGCAGAAGGAGATAGTTCTGAAGCCATTTTCAAAACCATTTGGAAATAAAAATAGAATCAGAGCCAGGAAACAAATTCATTTTATTATTTTAAAAAGATCAGAAAACTTTAGGCTGGATGGGGTGGCTCCAACCTGCAATCCTAGCATTCTAGCAAGTGGAGGCGGATGGATTGCTTGAGCTTAGGAATCTAGACCAGCCTGAGGGACAGTGAGACCACATATCTACTAAAAATAGAAAAACCAGCCAGGTGTTGTGGCAGGTGCCTGTAGTCCCAGGTACTTGGGAAGCTGAGGCAAGAGGATCGCTTGAACCCAAGAGTTTGAGGTTGCTGTGAGCTCTGAGGATGCCTACGGCAACAGAGTCAGAAACAAAAACAAAACAAAACAAAGAAAAATCTGCAATAAACCAGATGATTTCAAAAACTTCACATGGAGATAGGACTATACATTGTTTTTTAAGTGGTAAATATTTGATTGTTCTTATCCCTATCCTCTCACATAAAATATCCTTGCCAGAAAGGTTTTCAAAGAGAGACAGCTAGATAGGAATCCCAGAGAAGACACTAATATTCACTTGATGACAAAGTTGAATTTTGTCTAGTTTTTCAAAAGCCTAGGCTGATAGGGACTAAGAGAAGTATATAGTGTCTAGTTCTTAAAAATCTCATCCATAAGGACATTTGTCTAGCCTTTAAGACTCCTAGGACATTTTTATGCATATTCACTTTTAAATACCCTTTAACAACTCTCTCAGGGTAGAGAAGACATTTATTTTTTATGTCACTTCGAACATGTGGAAAGACAAAGGCACAGATAACCTGCAGAATTTTCCCAAGGTCACAATGTATGTGCCAGAACCAGAACAGAAACTCAACTAGTAACCTTAATTTGGAACAAATTAAGCAATTCAAAATAATCAGAAATGCTAGATTATTAAATCGTGCCCTGGATTTTCTAAATCAGAGTTTCAGGGCATAATTATTATTTTCTTTCTTTCTTTCTTTTTTTTTTTTTTTTGCAACAGAATCCTACTTTCTTGCTCCTGGTAGAGTGCCATGGCTTTAAAGCTCTGGGCAACCTCAAACTCTTGGGCTCAAGTGATCTTCTAGCCTCAGCCTCCCAAGTAGCTGGGACTACAGGGACCCACCACAACTCCGGGCTATTTTTGTTTTTTTAGAGATGGGGTCTCACTCTTGCTTAGGCTGGTTTCGAACTCCTAAGCTCAGCTAATCTACCCTCCTCAGCCTCCCAGAGTGTCAGGGGGTCATTTTTAGAGAAGTATATATTTTTAGGAAATTCCCAGTGTAATGCTTGGGCACAGTATGAATGTTGCCACCATGTTATATTATTCACCCATTTTTGTGGGGGTCACTTTGTAAAATATATAAAATAAAATTTCATGAAACAAAATGTATTTTCTCATGTTAAAGAAGGGTTAAATAGGGACATGCCATAATTGCAAATGAGGTTCTTAGGACTTTCTGAATACCAATGTCAGCAAAATCCTGGAGTGTATAAAGAATCCAATGTTATGAACTGTGCAACCTTCTCAGAAAATGTCTATAAGTATCTGAACAGTTATGTGCAGAAAACAAGGACAAAAAACCAAAGCCAAGATTATTTCTTCAGTGACGACTAAATGGTATTCTTTCCTTCTGTATGTATTTTTCAAACTTGCCCACATTCTCTTTTCCTCATCTCTTTGAGCCAGCCTCAAAAAGATTTACGACATCTCTAAAATCTGGCTAGAGATGAAACAAACATTTGCTCAGCAATTAAATATTTAAAAGTGTGATGACTGAAGCTCAACTGCTTGTCTATGTGCGTGTGTAGAAGAGTTTGTTAATTTTTTCATTCAACAAACATTTATATACCAGGCATGAAGCAAGGAATTAGAGATATAAAGAAGAATCAAACAGAGTGCCATCCTCCAGAAATCCATATAATGAAAAAGAAGTTAAGAAAACCAATAGAATGGTCTCTAAGAGGCCAGGCCTTATGTACATGGGGCCGTGTTTTGTTTCTTTTCGAACCCCGGACGCTTAGGACCTTCCCTGGGACATACAAAGAACTCAATAAACATTTGTTGAATTAAGAACTTGAGAAACAAGGATTTTTAAAGCTTTATCAGCCTTTTTCTAGAAACGGTTGTCCTCTCACTTTCCTGAGGTTGCTCGTGTCTGACCTCTGCATTCCTTGTGTTGCTGGGCAGGTGACTTTCCAAAGCCAGGGGACAGCATCCTGTCAGAATGAGGGGCCCGCCCCAGGGTCACCACTGGGTAGTTTCTTTTTTCTTTTCTTT